>JAODAL010065638.1:0-18141 GCA_025379985.1 Phyllomedusa bahiana
TGGGGAGCTACTGTTCATTGAGGGAACTATGAATGCCAACATTTACTGTGACATACTGGAGTAGAGCATGATCCCCTCCATTTGGAAATTGGGCCACAGGACAGTATTTAAACATGATAATGACCCAAAAACACCCCCAAGACAGCCAGTGACTTATTAAAGAAAATGACGGTAAAGGTGTTGGACTGGCCAAGCATGTCTTCAGACCTTAACCCTATTGAGCATCTATGGGGCATCCTCATAGAAGGTGGAGGAGCGCAAGGTCTCTAAATCCACTAGCTCTGTGATATCATCATAGAGGAGTGGAAGAGGATTCCAGTGGCTGAAACATGTGAAGCTCTAGTGAACTCCAAGTCCAAGAGAGTTAAGGCAGTGCTGGAAAATAATGGTGGCCACACAAATATTGACAATTTTCACACAATTCATTAATTTTCACCAATGGGCATACTCACTTTTGTTGCCAGTGTTTTAGAGATTGATGGCTGTGTGTTGAGTTATTTGGATGGCACACCAAATTTACACTGTTATACAATCTGTACACTGACTACTTCACATTGTATCAAAATGTTATATCTCCAGTGTTGTCCCATGAAAAGATATAAAACAATATTTACAAAAATGTGAGAGGTGTACTGACTTTTGTGAGATACTGTATTTATATTAATACATTATTTAAATGCCAACATATCAGTGGACATTAACAATGTTAAAAAAGATTGTTTTTGTAATTTAAGCCTTGTGGAATTCTGTCTGTGTATCCAAAATGCTTTTCGTTTAGCAGACATTTACATCTGTCTCCCCTTTGTTTGAGGCATTAACTGTTTTGAATCCACAGAAGTGTAAAGATAATATGGGCCACATGTATTGTCTAAAAATATCTTTGTTGCCCACAGCAACTAATTAGAGTGCCCCACTCATTTTTACAGAGCACTATATAAAATGAAAGAGGTGCTCTGACTGGTTGCTATGGGCAGCAAAGTGAGTTTTAGACTTAGACGGTTGTCATACATGTGGCCCTATGTTACTATTTTATACTGAACGAAAATGTTTAGCAGCATCTGATATGTTACCATGGTTATGGTTGGTAGATTCTGCCATGTGTTCCATAATTCTTTTTTGAGTTTTCTTATTGTTCAGCCAACATTTTTAAGATGGCAAAGAATGCAATCCATGATATAGCCTCCATTCTCAGTCTCAGAATTTAAAAAATCTTTGATCGTGTGTGTTATCCTGGAAATGCATACAGAGACTTATGAAACACATTTGTATAATGCATACTGTGCAATGATAAGAAGTACATTTATGGTGTCCACAAAGAGACTGTGACACTTAGAGTGACATGTATGAACAGGGGTGCACCAGTTTTCTTGTGTGCTTTGAGATAGAAAACTTTTTTAAGCTCTGCTCCATAGATGTATGAACAGTCGAACCCCAAAACTTGGCACGTTATGTGCCAAACACGGCACTTTTGAGTGCGCCAAAGATATGTGCCAAAGGTATGCTATGCTATTCTATTCAAAGCATGCCACATACGACAGGTTCATATATACGGTTGCATTCTACACTCCTCTATATCGATTTAGAATTGACGTGTTCATACATGTCATACTTAGTATGTAGTCTATATCATAGATTGCATTATTTGCACAATTAGAAAACTCAAACAAAGAAAAGCGGAACACATAAGAGCGGACCTGCTTGGAATGCATTGGTGTTTACTTTGTCTTGGAATGTACCAATTTTTCATGTTTCTTGAATAAACCTTAAATTCTAAAATCTGCATTACTAAGAAGTATTACGAAGCTTAGTAGTCCACTGAGCAGCTACACCTGCCTCAAACATTTGTTTTTATTGCAAAAAATTTAACCTATGACATATACCTCTCCTTTTCATCCACATCTTACCTCCAGCTTTGATTGAGCTTGATGGACACATGTCAGTTTTCAACTGTACTACTGTATGTAAACTAATAAGTAAATGAAAACTTTGTTGTTTTCCATTTCATTCCATTGTGCCTTGCCCAGCTGATATAGTACAAATAACATAACATGAATATACCTATGCTGTTTTAGGCTGTGTTAGCGATTTCTGTTTTGTATTTTTGGCAATCTCATCTAAACCATGCCAAAAAAAAAAAAAAAAAAAATGTAAGAAATGTGGCACCAATGTGCAAAACTCGATTTAACCTTTGTAACCAGAAATGCATAAAATTTTGGTGCATTTTACAAGATCTAATAGTCTCCAAAAAAATGGGAATCTCACAAGAGAACAGAGAGTGACTTCTGATCACTATTTTTACTATTTTTGCATGATCCCATTGTGACGTAATGAATTAGGTGGCTAGCCGTGACCTGTAAGAAAGAATCTTTAATTGGGAAGGTGAAACTGCAGGAGGGAGGGCAGGCTAATCATAGGGCCTGCAGCTTTATTAAAATAAATATGTATATTAGATATAAAAGAGAAGTGGTTTATGGGAATAGACTATGACAATAGTGTACAGTACAATGGAATATGTATTTAATAAAGCCTGCAGCTTTATTAAAATGAATATGTATATTAGATCAAAGGAGAAGTGCTTTATGGGAAGAGACTATGACAATAGTGTACAGTACAATGGAGTTTATATGACAGTAGTGTACAGTACATTGGAGTTTATATTCCCAATGAATATGCATATTAGACATGGAGGAGAAGGGTTTATGGGAGTTGATAAAGCTGGTAGTATGCTGTGGAATGTAACCTATTCTGCTTAGTCCGTTCTAGGTGAGCCACGTAGAGGCAATAATATGAGAGAGATGGGACGGAAGTCCATCACAGTCAGGGCTGAAATGTCTATTGATACAGTATGCGGGCAGTATGGTAAGATGGGGCGCAAGCCCGCCATGGAGATGGTGAACTTGTCTGAGGATTGTTGTTTATGGGAGTATGGTGGCAGCTTTAGCAGCACATATTATTAGTGTGCGTGCAGGAGAGTGGAAGGGGGAGTGGGTTTTGTGGATTCTCTGATGGCTAATTGGTGAGCACCTGAATAGGGTGTGTACCTAACATGATATAAAAGGAAATGAGCTTAGACCACATGGGACCGGACCTCTAACCCCTGATGAAGCCAGTTTAGCTGGTGAAACATGTTGGGGAGGTCAGGCATGACGTTTTAAATTGTGATTTCTCACCTCTGTCTACAAGTGCCACCCGCTGCAGAGGGTGTCAAAAGGGAGCCTTATTTGTCTTGTGTCCATTAGATTAGGGACGATTGCCCAATTAGGAGGCTTGGGATCCCTTACTGGAGTTAGTAAATTGTTGTATATATAAGGCTTTCCTGTTGATAGGTGGGGTTCCACCAGACTTGATAATGGAAAAGGAGCTATTCCTTCCTTCAGAAGTAGAAAGGGTTAAATGGGGAGGTTAGAAATCTGGTTTTTAAATAGTGTGTATAGAGGTTAAGAGTTATACATAATAAAAGTTACATTTTAGTGTTTTATAGATAGAGAACTGATAGAGTTTAAGTTTGCCTATGGCAAAATAGTAAATATAGTTTTACAAGATCTAGGCTCAACTGAAGCAGTAAATATCGCCCAGTGACTGTATAGTGCTGTTAAAAAAAAGTTTCTAAAGTGTTGTCAACAGGATTCCAAATCATTTATTAACCCCTTACCGACATTTGCCGTACTCATACGGCAATGTCGGGTAGGGGTTCCCGCAAATTGCCGTATGAGTACGTCACGGCGATCTTGCGCGCTCACAAGCGGAGCGCGCAAGATCGCGGCATGAAACCAGCGGTATATTACCGCTGGCATCATGCCGCATCCCCCACGGCCGGAGCGCACTCCGGCCGGGGAGATTAACCCCCCGATGTCGCGACCTCGCGGTCGCGACATCGCGGCAGCGGGCGGCAGGAGTGAGCTCCTGCTCCCCGCCGATCTCGGAGCAGTAACGGCGCTGAGCGCCGGTACTGAATCGCCTACCAGACAGCCCGGACGCTGACTGACAGCATCCGGGTTGTCTGGTGACGTCACGATGCCCACAATGCATTGGGGCAGCGTGACAAACAGTTGCCATGGAGACCAGGATACAGCTATAAGCTGTATGCTGATCCCCTTTATTGCATGAATGATTGACGATCGTTATGCAATTCCCCACTGGGGGAAAGTTGTAAAAAGTATGAAAAAGTTAAAAAAAAGTGTAAAAAAGTAAACACAAATACAAAAAATAAAATAAAAACACGTACATCGCCCTTTTTCCCCTTTACAAACGCCAATCGCCTAAAAAAGATCAAAAATAAATAAAGTACCCTATTTGGTATCGCCGCGTGCGTAGCGACCCACCTATAAATCTGTCATGTTAAATTAACCATACGTTGGAACGCCGTTAAAAAAACCCAAAAAACAGCCCACAAAAATTAGCGATTTTGTTCATCCCGCAGCACATAAAATGGAGTAAAAAGTAACCAAAAACTTTAATCAACATCAAAAGTGATGCCAATTAAAACGTCAGTTCATCCCGCAAAAAAAAAGTCCTTACACAGCTCTGTATACAGAAAAATAAAAAATTCGGGCTATTAAAGATAGTGATGCATAAATATTGTTTTTACACAATAAAAACACTTTTTTTTCAAAAAAATTGTGCTTTCAAAATAAAAAAACTAATAAATTGGGTATCACCGTAATCGTCTCAACCCACAGAGTAAAAACTAACTTTCACGGATACTGCAATGTGAACGCTATTAAAAATAAAAAATAAAAAACACTGCTAGGATTGCAGTATTTTCTTCACCCTACCTTCCAAAAAACAGATTTAAAAGCGATCATAAAGTCTTGTCCCCCCAAAATTATTACCAATAAAAACGTCAAATCTTCCGCAAAAAAAAAAAGTCCCTATACAGCTCCATAACAGAAAAATTAAAAAAAGTTATGGCTCTCAAGACTGCGGTGATGCAAAAACTCGTTTTCCTTTTCAAATAAATGTGTTTTATTGTGTAAAAGCAGTAAAAACATTAAACAAATATACAAATGTAGTATCGCGTAATCGTATCAACCTGCTGAGTAAACTAGCATCATTTATACGCACAGTGACCGCTGTAAAAAATAAAAATAAAAAACACTACCAGGATTGTGTTTTTTTTGGTACAAAATGCTTCAAAAAAACCCTTTAATAAAAAGTGATCAAAGCATTCACATGCCCCCCTTAATGGTATCAATAAAAACATCAACTCATCTCGTAAAAAAACAAGCCAAAAGCGGGTCCATACGCAAAAAATTAAGACAGCTATGGCTGTCAGAATACGACAACTTAAAAACGCAACTTTTTATAAAACTCGCTTCTATTGTGTAAAAGTAATAAAACATAAAAAACTATATAAATTTTTTATATCATTGTAATTGTACTGACCCCTTTAGTAAAGTTATCCCCGTCATTTATCCCGTATGGCGAATACTGTAAAAAAGAAGCCAAAAACAATGGCGGAACTGCGTTTCCCCCTCCATTTCATGGCCCAATGCTAAAAAAAACTAAAGGAACACCCGTGCGCCCAAAATGCAAATACACCCCTTAGGTGAGATCCCCGAGGGCATGTGAATCCAAAGTGGAGCAACTTCTGGAAGGTTTCACCTGTTTTAGTACTTTGGGGGCTTTGGAGATGCGACATGGCCCCACCAATATCTGTGCACCAAAAGCCAAATAGCACTCCCTCCCTTGTACCCTGCCATGCGCTAAACAGCAGTTTTCACCCACATGTAGGGTATTGCCGAACTTGGAAGAAATTGCGTAACACAAATTTTTGGGCCTTTTTTTCCAAGATTCCTTGTAAAAATTAAAAATTTTCAGCTACAATTGCAGATTATTGGAAAAAAAAATATTTTTTTTTAATTTCAGAGCCGAACGCTAAAAAAATTTGTGAAATGCCCGTGGGGTCGATATATCACTACACCTCTGGGTATATTCCGTAAGGGGTGTATTTCCAAAATGGGGTCTTTTTAGGGGTATTATTACGTTTTGGAACCTTGGGTGTCCGCAAACCTGAAATGGCCCCTAAATAAAATTGTAATGAAATGAGGGCCCCAGAGTCCAGTAGTGGCTCCTCCTATTCTGGGGCTTGTGGTTTGAGCCAAATAATGCACTAGGGCCCCATCTGGGATAACTCTGAAAACGGCCGAATCTGTGGAATCAATATTAATTTGGGATTTCCCCGATACATTTGCCGTATTCTTGTCAATAATGCATAAAAATTGAAAATCTGCAAAAAAAGTGAAATTTTGAAATTTCACTTCCACTTTGCTTTAATTTCTGTGAAACACCTAATGGTTAATAAACTTCCTAAATTCGGTTTTTGAATACTTTATAAGGGGTTTTGTTTCTTAGATGAGGTCATTTATGGGGGTATCTAACATACAGGTCAATCAAAGTCACGTTAGAACTGGACTGGTCCCTAAAATATGTATATTGCAAATTTTCTTGAAAAATTTTAAAATTACACTAAATTAAACCCTAATGTCGTAAAAAAAAAAACAACATTAAAAAATGATGCCAAATAACAGCGACATATGGTAGATGCTAGTTATAAACTATTTTGAGTGGAATAACTACTGTCTTACATGCAGAAATTTTGAAGTTTGAAATTGTAAATTTTGCACATTTTTCACCATAACTTGATATTTTTCACAAATAAACAATCATTTTTTGGACCAAAATTTCTTACTATCTTATAGGCACAATGTGTCACGAGAAAACAATCTGAATCACTGGATAGGTTAAAGGGGTCAAAAAGTTATTCTCACATAAAGTGACACATGACAGATTTCAAAAATAGGGCTCTGTCAGAGAGGCCAAAACTGGCTCCGGCGGTAAGGGGTTAAAGTAAGTACATACTAAAAGTGCAATGTTTTAACCAACACAGTGGTCTTTGTGAAACATAAATAAATCAGATGTCAGATTTGAGCTTTATTTCACGAAGACTGGGTTCACGCAGCATTATTCCCTATGTTGGAGGTATTTGTCGGGGTACCATGAAAAAAGATAACTCGACAGTTACCAACTCATAGAGCAAATATAGTCCTATTTGGACTACGTTGCCCTATTTGCTGGTGGTACATGCTTTTTGTGGTGGATACAAAAGTGTGGTAGACTATGCTTTTGTGCGCCGCACAGAAAACATGTACGCTTGACAAATAGAATAAGCGTAATCCAAATAGGGCTACGTCTATTCTATAGAAGTCTATGAGCTTGCCCAGCTATGCTATGGTAACTGTTGTGATGTGGGTTATCAAATTACCCAGACAGTTAACTTCAGTGGAAGGAATAATGCTGTGTGAACCCAGCCTAACACAGATTGTGAAATTTTTAACACACAAATAGAAATAAATGGTAAAAATCTGTCTGCCTAGAGCTCCCATTAGGAGGAGTTAAAGACCTTACTGCATACTGTTGAGACATTGAATTCAATAACAAGTATACAGTAAGCTTACCCTATTGGGGACTGCAAGAATTTTGAATATTATTTATAAGTAAAAGACTTCACTGACTATAGTACATGCAAAATGTATGCGAGTTTACTTACTTCAAATGTAAAATAGTTTTTCAGGTTTTCTCTAGACTTGTGTATAATATTACTTCTTGCAAAGTACAGTTCGAGTCATGTTATCTGGCTTTTGCTGTTAAAAGTTGATGTTGTCTGTGTAAAACAGACTTTCAAAGCACTTTCAGAACAATGTAGCATAAAAGAAATTTCTTTTTGCTTTACAGCTTGCCTTATAAGTTCTATTTCTTTCTTGTTTAGTAGTAAGTAGGCGAAATGTTTGAAAACAGTATAAACCTGTGGTATTGAACTTATCAGTTTACATGGTTTATAAAAAAAAACAATGTCAATGTGTTTTGTTTTTAATGCCAACTGAAACAAAGTGCAAAAGTAAATTTATCTAAGCCATTAGCTGGTGACTACAAGCTTGAAGTATCTAAAATTGAGTTAGAAACAGAACACATATGGACAGTCATGTAATAATTGTAGTTTCATGTTATCAACATAGAATAATTATTCTGACAACTCTCAAGTGCTACTGTCAGCCTTTGTTCTTCCCAAGAGGAGCCTGTACAGGACACACTGTGTGGGCAGAAAGCTTCTATCTAATAAATCTTCTGACTGCTATGTGTTGTACATGTATGTAATTTATGAACCACATATTTATGCGTATTTGAGACTGACTTTATGTTACATATCAGGGCTAAAAAAATGTTATTTTCAAATTAAACTAGAGAATATGTGGATTCCACAATACCAAAAAGATGTTCCCTATAAGTATTTGTAATTATTTATATGAAATCGACATTATATGTCATGAATGCATATTTTTGCCTCTGAAAAAGTGAAAGCAAAATGTGTGTTGAGTAGACAGGCACTATCTTGCTTTGAGTTTCTCCTATCATTAGGGTACGTCCACACGGCACTAACAAAATACCGGTCAGATTATCCGACTGGTATCTTATAGTTTCTTGAACATAAAGGTGGGCGGTTTCTGACCATGGTTGGTGGTTTCAGCCACCCTCTTTGCATTGAACAGTTAATTTTCCACCCAATAACTGTTTCTTAGATGGTCAGATTTGCTGTCAGAAAGACTACAGCTTTCTATTAAAGTCTATGAGGAGGGTTGACAGATGGTTTACAGTTTTCAAATCCAAAAACTGTTTGAAAATCTGATTGAAAGCCAGTGCCGTGTGGACAGCCCGTTAAACTTTTTGAGGTTTACTTTTGATATGCTGTATTATCTATGTATTTAACAGATTGGACATATTTATTAGTATATTGGTTTATAGAGGTGCATTGTTGCTTTATATTGATGTATTGGTTAGGAGATGTGTGGGACTTGGGATGTCTTGAAGACCATTTATATCTTTTACATATATAGTTGAAACCAGAAGTTTACATACCTAAAAAAACATACATGAAATCAGAATAAACCCTACCCATTTTAGGTAAATTGGGATTACCAAAACTATTTCTAAGGTCAGAATAATGAGATATAGACTTTTTTAAGGCATATTTAATACTTTCTGCAAAGTCAAAATTTGCATACATTAGGATTACTATGCATTTAAACAATTTAGGACAGCCCATATGATGATGTCATGTCTTTGGAAGCTTCTGATAGGTTTATTGGCAACATCTGAGATTATTAGAGACACACCTGTGGATGTATTTTTTATTCACACCAGAAACACGCTACTTCTGTGTGTAACATCTTGGTAAAGTTTAAATAAATCAGCCAAGACATCAATAAGAGAATTGTGGATTTGCACAAGTCTGGAACATCTTTGGGTACAACTTCCAGATACCTGAAGGTGCCTTGTTCATCTGTACAAACAATTATATGCAAGTAAAAACAAGATGGGAATGTTCAGCCATCATACCACTCAGGAAGGAGATAGGTTCTGTGTCCGACACGTTCAAACTAACCCAATAAAAAAATCAATAGACCTTGTGAAGATGTTTGTGGAAGCTGGTAAGATTGTGCCATTATCCACAGTGAAAAGAGTACCTTATCAACATGGACTGAAAGACCATTCTGCAAGGAAGAATTACTCCAAAAAAACATATGAAAGCCAGATTAATGTTTGCAAATGCACACTGGAACAAAGACCTTCATTTTTGGAGTCATGTTCTGTGGTTTGACGAAACTAAAATTTAACAGTTTGTCCATAATGACCATTGTTACTTTTGGAGAAAAAAATGGAGAAGCATAGAAGCTGAAGAACACCATCCTCACTGTGAAACACGGGGGTGGCAGCATCATGTTGTGGGGTTTCTTTGCTGCAGGAGGGATTGGTGCATTTCACAAAATAGATGTCATCATGAGGAAAGACGATTATGTGGTAATACTGAAGAAGTTAAAGTTTGGGCTGAAATGGGTCTTCCAAATGGAAAATGACCTGAAGCATACTGCCAAACTGGTTACAAAGTGGCTAAAGGAGAACAAAGTCAATGATTTGGAGTGACCATCACCAAGCCTTTATCTCAATCCTATTGAAAATTTAAAAAGGCAGGTGCGAGCAAGGCGACCTACAAACATGTCTCAGTTACACCAGTTCTGTTAGGAGGAATGAGTCAAAATTCATTACAACTATTGTGAAAAGTTTGTGGAAGGATATCCTAAACGTTTGGCCCAAGTCATACAGTTTAAGGGTTAATACTAATGAAATGTATGTAAACTTCTGACTTTGCCGAAAGTAATAAAAATGCCTTAAAAATTCTCTCTCATTATTCTGACATATCTAAATAATTTTGGCAATCCTAATTGACCTAAAATGGGTAATGTTCTGATTTTGTGTCAGATAGTGAGAAAAACATGCATATGTGTCTTTTTATATAGTGTATGTAAACTTCTGGATTCAACTGTACATGTCTTGCCTTCAGAAGTGGTTCCAATTTAGCCCCATGTATGCCATTTTTACTGTATGCTTTATTTTGATATAATAAAGAAGTGTTATTTTATGTAATTTATCTTTGTTGTAGCCCTTTTTGCAGGTGTTTACATTTTTGTAGTTATGGTTGTTTAAACAGATAAATACTTAGTATCATGGGGCTGTTTCTTTTGGAAAGCTTCATGTCATGTCAGCTTGCAATCCAATTTCTATGTATAAATTGCCTTTGCTTTGTTAGTTTATTCTGGAAGTCACAGGTAAGAATAAGAAGAATATCCCAAATGTAGACTGTTTTGATAATACTTCTGACATCCATTTTTGCTTTCAGTTTTCTTTTTTAACCCCTTAACGATCCCGTTACATAGCCGGTGGCTGTCAGCTAATAATTGCTGCTAACAGATGCCGATTACCTTGCAGGACTGAGCGCTATTTAACCCTTTAGACGCTGCGGCAAAGATGGCCACTGTGCACCATTTATCACTCCCATCTGGAAATCAGTGGCAAGATCGCTGTGTCCGGATCGCTTAACATGGTAGCTGGAAGCAGGAAGTAGTGAAACCGCCATATTCATACACCATAATACATTGTCTATATAATGTCTTAGGCTGTATAAATGATCACGCCCCCTAGTGTATATGCACCCTAGGGGGACTTAAAGGGGTTGTCTCACTACAAAGATTAGCTTTCAACATGTTGGGATCACTATATGAAGACGTTTTTCCAAATTTCTTGGTTTTTTTTTTTTTTGTTAAGGAAAATACAAGTGATTTTATCACCCTTTTGCCTTTCTTTTGATTTTCCCCCAAATGACCCCAAAATTTTTCTCCTATTCCCCTTTCGGGTTTGTTATCTGATAACAAGGGGTGACTTTATCACAAAAGGGGGAGGTGGCAGCATGTGACTTTGTGTGTTATTGATCTTTTTGAAAAAAGACAGAAAAATTTCCTACTGTTTCATTTGCTCAGGCTTCCCCCTGTACCTCAAGAGAAGGGAAAAATTTATCTAATCTAGACTAAGAAACGAGAGGTTGAATCCAAAACTCATATGCTAATTTCAGACAGCTTGACCAGGGAAATGACAGGGCAAAGCAGCATTTTTTTCATTCCCTTTCATCCCATGAAACTTTGAGATGAGAAAACCCCCCCTTTAAAGTTAGATTTTAAAAAAAAAATTTAAAAGTGTAAAAAAAGAAAAAATTAAAAATTCAAAACACCCCCCTTTTGGGTATTTTTACAAATTTTTAAAAAAAAAAATAATAAAAAAGTTTCACATTTTTTTGGGATCACTTTCGTTTTAAAAAGTACCATTAAATTTAAATATAAAATAATTTATCTCCCCTAAACCCGAACACCGTTAAAGAAAACAAAAACCAAACTCCAAAATTTCCATGTTTTTTTCATTTCACATCCCCTAAAAAAATTGGAAAAAAAAGGATCAAAAAAGTCAAAATGCATTTCCCAAAAAAGCACCAATAAAAAGTAAGCTTAGCCTTTCAAAAAAAATTTCCCCCATCAAAATTTCGTAGGTGTTAGTAAAAAAAGTTTTTGGTCACAGAAAATGGGGGCTACTGGACAAAATTAAAAAAAAAAGAAAATATTTTTGGGTTTTTTTTTCGGTTTCTATAACAAAGAAAACCCTACAGAATCCATTCCCAAACCCGAAAAACAGAGAACAAATTATTTATACCGGGGAGAGAAACCCCCCTAAAAAAAAATACCTGCAAAACATTGGGGCAAAATAAATTTTTTTCCCCATTTTGCCCCCAAATAGGGAAAATTTTTTTGGGTATTTCCCTTTGGGACGCTGAATTTATACCCCTTTGAAATTCAAACTTTTTCCCACAAAATAAAAGCTCTCCCTTTCTACTAGGTAGGTGGGAAAAATAAGGAAAAAAGTTATGGCCCATTGCAAAAACGAGGGGGAAAAAATGAACATGCCAAAAAAAATTTAAAAAACCCAAATTTCCCTTTAAGGGGTAAAACACTTTTCTATTGGCTGTCCCCTTTTTTCCCTGCAATTTTGATTGGGGAGGTTTATTTATTTTTTATGACAATACAAAATGCGTTTACAAACGTAGGACATAGACCCGGGTTTTTTTTTCTTTCCACCCTTAAAAAAAACATACCCATAACGCATGGTTTTTTTTAGGAAAAATTGAAAAAAATGCCCGCACACTGCAACTTTTGTCTGTAAAAAAAGGACAGACGAAGTTTAAAAATAATGATACTAGAGGGCATATTTTTGTAGCAATGTGTCCCGTCATGAAGTCAGTGTATAATTTTAAAGCACCCCATTTTGGGGACCACTTTTTAATTTAAAAACTTGTTATCAGTTTAATTTGGAAATTTTAAAAAGGTGTAAAATATCAAAATGCTAAAAAAAAATTCATTTTTTAGGCTCGTTCAAACCCGGGTGATTTGGGCACGGTTTTTAAACCGTATTGTGTGCCGTATTTGCGCTGCAAAACGGTGAAATCGGGCCCCGTGCTTACGGTAATCCACGTTTTCACAGAGAACTAGGATTCTGTCTTCCTCTCCCCCCCTCACGAGAAAGTGACATGTCAATTTTTACGCGTGACGCGCCCCTGGAAAAAAGAATGTCTAAAGGGGCCGGCGGGGCTGGCGGCCCCCCGCCCCCCCCCCAGCAGTGGCATAAATTTGGGGGGCAAAAATCCCCCCCCCCCAATTATGCCGGGGGAGTAAGCCGTGTTTAACCTTTGGGCCCTTTGGGTGCTTTCCCCACCCAGCTTTCGTTTTTTGGATGAGCGGGGTTTTTTGTGCGCAGAAAGGGACAGCATTAATGCTATACATTCTCGCAACCAAAAAGACCATCAAAGAAGCACCACAAAAACGCGACTTCTGAAACGCACCCTTAGTAGGAGGCAAAAAATCCCCAGGTGCCATATGGTAACTATTGCACAGGCAGAATACTAATGAACAATTGCGGCGTCAACACACATTCTAATACTCATTAGTAGTGGTTGTTTACTACTAACTGCAGACAAGATCACACAATCTAGTGCACTCCAACATGCAGGAAGAGGCCAACACTTTACCTCACATGTGGAGCCTGTACAACAGTGTAAAATACATTGACTAAACAGCCGATTTACACACCTACTGCACCATAGAGAATGGTGATTGCTCGTATTGCACATATTGTACACGGATAAGACTCATCTATATGGGTGCCAGTCATATAAATTACATGTAGTTAAGATGGCCGAATTATCTCAAAATTCGCTCGGTCACTTCGCCGAATGTATAGTCCGAACACTCCTATTCGTTTCGGTCCGAATTAACTTCGGCACGAATCACGTTAAAAAACCAGCATTTCCAGCTGCCCAAGCCTGCAGGGTGCTGTCAAGAACCGATTTGTAGCCATGCTTTCAAATATGCAGAGGGACTTGGTTTGGTCATCATACACATATCGTTTGTGTTTAGTTAAGGACACGCACATGACTGCCGCCGCTCTTAGAATCCTTCACAACATAAAATTCCCTGGGCAATAGAGGGCAAAACTGACCAAAAAACTCACAGTTTTCTGGGAACTTAGCCTGATAATGCGTCTCAAAATGCACGATGAGCTGGAAAAAACAAGACTTTGAGAGCTCAGGTGGCAACATTAGTTCAATAGAGTGTGGAGGTGACGCGGCAGCCACACAGCATGAGGTCAGCACAGTGGCACAATTGACATTCTGGAGGCGGCAAAACAGTATTTACCACAGAGAGGCACATATCCTACACAGTTGGGAGGTATGGAGCAGCAGGCATGAGGTTCAGGCAGTGGCACAATGACATTCTGGAGGCGGAAAAACAGGTATAGGGCACAGAGTGCACTATCACACAGTGTGGAGGTCACGGCGGCAGCAGTATGAGGCAGACAGTGGCACAATGGCATTCTGGAGGTGCAAAACAGTAATTTAAGCCACAGAGTGGCACATGATACAGTGTTGGAGGTCAGCGGCGGCAGCATAATGAGGTCAGACAGTGCAGCAATGACATTAGGAGGCGGAAAAACAGTATTAGGGCACAGAGTGGCACAATCACACAGTGTGTAGTCACGGCGGCAGCAGTATCTGAGGTCAACAGTGGCACAATTGGCATTCTGGAGGTGGCCAAAACAGTATTAGCCACAGAGTGGCACATCATTGTCTAACAGTGTGGAGGTCACGGCGGCAGCAGTATGAGGTCAGACAGAGGCACAATGACATTATGGAGGCGGAAAAACAGTATATGGCCACAAGTGGCACAATCACACAGTGTGAGGTCACGGCGGCAAGCAGTAATGAGGTCAGACAGTGGCACAATGCACTTCTGGAGTGCAAAACAGTATCAGGCTCACAGAGTGGCACACACTCATGATAACAGTGTGGGATGTCACGGCGGCAGCACACATTATGATGTCAGACATTGGCACAATGACAAAATTCTGGAGGTGGCAACTTAAAACCGGAGTAGCCACAGTGTGAGGGCACGGCAGCAGCCACGTCAGCAGCATGAGGTCAGACAGTGGATCACATGCCACTCAGTGTGGAGGCACACAGGAGACTCACAGCAGCTGCATGAGGTCAGAGAGTGGCACAAATGACTATTCTGCAGGTGGCAAAATAGTATTAGGCCACAGAGCGGCACAATGACTGATGTAGCGGAGGTCACGCCGCAGCTAGCATGAGAGGTCATGCAAGTGGCACAATGACAGAGAGTCGAGGTGATGACAGGAGACAAACAGCATGAGAGTTCAGAGAGTGCACAATGACATATCTAGCAGGTGCAAAATAGTACTACTAGGCCACGAGAGACGCACAATGACTGAGAGCGGAGGTCACTGGCGGCAGACATGCATGAGGTTCAGCAGTGGCACAATGATTGAGAGTGGAGGTGATACAGTAGCAGACAGCATGAGGTCAGAGAGACTGCACCATGACATTCTGCATACTGCAAAATAAGTATTAGGCCACAGAGCGGCACCTCCCCCACAATGGACTGAGAGCGGAGGTCACGGCGGCAGCCGCATGAGGTCCGGCTGTGGCACAATGACAGAGAGTGGAGGTGTGAACACGAGAGCCACACATGAGTCAGAGAGTGGCACAATGACATTCCGCAAGGTCTGGCAAAATAGTATTGGCCAACAGAGCGCACAATGACTGAGATGCGTAGTCACGGCGGCCAGCAGCATGAGGTCAGGCAGTGGCACATGTAGACAGAGAGTGGAGGTGATTAAAGGAGCAAAACCAAGAGGTAAGAGAGTTGCACAAATACATTCTGGAGGAGTCAAAACAGTACAACGCCGCAGAGTGGCACAATGACACCGTGTGGATGTCACGGCAAACACGAAAACAGCAGCGACATGCATGTGCACATAGAGTGCACAATGACAGAGTGTTGAGGTTGGGTGGCAATACCAGTCCCTGGTAAAGACTGTGGTAGGCAGTATGGAGAAACTATCAGCGAGATGTGTGGCATCAGGCTGGGTGGCGGCATTCAGTAAATAGTGCTGAGGCAGGTAGTTTGAACCCAGCTGACGCCTAAAGCATTGGTGTGTGGAAATCCCTGGCCAATCCACGCCTGATTCATCTTGACAAAGGTCAAGTCGTTCAACATTTCCCTCTGGACAACGGGTTCTCCTTGGGTAAACGATGGCCCCCGCCGCACTGAGAACACCCGCTCTGGGATGCCACACTAACTGGCCTGGACAGAGGTACAGCTTCTCCACATGCAAACCTCGCAAGTTGCGCACCACACCATTTTGGCTGCCATAGTCTCAGTGGAATCTTCTAACTCTGGGTGCAGAGTGTCTTCCAAGTAGGTCCCAACCTGTTGCGAGTTCAGTGATATGCTCCGTCCTGCGAGCTGCTGCTGCGGCAGTCTCTGTGACTGTGTGCCCTCCTCACTAGGCGGGTGAAGGAAGCCGTCTCATTAGTGACCTCCAGACTTAGGTACTGCTGCATGGAGCTGCGTACTGCTCCTACCCCCCCCACCTTCCCCAGCAGCCGCGGCAGGAGTACAGTGAGCCGTGAGGAACCCCCGGTCAACCTGTCAACTACAGGAGGTCGATGACCGCACAAAGGCAGCGGCCACTGATTACGAGGATCTTCCCTATAGTATTTGTTTTGTCTTCCCTCTCAATAAAGCTAGGCAAATAAGGCTCCCATTTCTTGGACCAGTACAGCGAGGGTCCAATAGGAGGTGGAGGAGCCAACAAGTCATCCCTCTGCCGAGGATGCTGACTATTCGCTGTCACTACTCAGCAAATAGCATGCTGCGGGACAATCTGCACAAGTGACTCCGTGGGGTGCTCCCTGCCTCCATTTCCACTGTATACTGCCAGCGGTGCTTGGGAAGACACACTCTCTGCCTCGTCTTCCTCACTCCATCCACCCAGTCCACCAGCGCTCCTCGCTCCTCCTCTCATGTCAAAACCTGGGTAGAAAATCACCACTCAATTTTCACCAGACAATCAGCCTACTTCTCCAATTTCCTCCTCCCTCCTTCCACCCTACCTCCATTTCAGTCCCCCACCAGGACTCATGTGGCCACGAAGATGTAGTCGCCACATCCTCATCCCCTGCGCCTCAGACAGATTTTCAGCATCCTCTGTTCCAGACATGAAGCAGTGGAATGACGTTATTCATCCCGTACCTGGCGACTGACAAATAACTGGCCCCCTCGAATGGCCTCAACAAACGGCAGTGTCCGCAGAGCTGCCACGGGCTGACATCAAATTTACACAGGGAGTACTTCTTCTGCCTGGATCAAAAAAAAATCTTAATCCCTTTCTCTTTTCAACAGTCGGTCCAACAGTGCGGGTTTGAATTCCAGCGGGTGGAAACATCGCATATCGAGCGGTTTGGGGGGAGGGCCCTTTTGCCGCGCAACTCGAGGGGGGGGTTTCCTGGGTTTGTACAATGGATAAAGTGCATCACAGTTTTCCTGCCATTTTCAGAAAAATTCTAAAATCGGTGGAAGACTTCAGAACCCTTTTTCAACCAGATTGAACACTCGCCAGCAGGCGCGGACCCCCTCCCGGGGCGCGCGGACAAACCCTGTTTCCTCCCATTGTCCCTCCCATGGTTTCCGATTTCAGTTGGCGCGGAGAAGCCACACATCATTTTCTTGCTGCATAACCGGGGGCATTCCCCCCTGTTGACTTCGTTCCCGAGGAAGCTAGGGGTAGAACTGCGTGACACCCCCTGGCCCTAACATTGGGATGATGGGGCATACTTGTGGGGGCTGAGATGGGGGGGGGTTGGGGGAAGGGGGAGGCGGACTTTGGCGCGGAGCACATTTTACAACGGAGGGGAAACGGGGTCTCCTGTCCCAATTGTTGGGTGCCTGGCAGGAACACATCACCCTGGGCCGTAAAGACTTTTCTGGCCCACCGATTACCTCCGACGTCCCCGTGCCGGTACCTTGGGAAAAACCGATAAGCTCAAGGACGACCCACTTTCTGTTCACAATTTTTGAAAATGCTGTACTGCCTTTTTGGGAAAAAAAATTACGGCTTGGAACTCTCCCTCTCGCTCGCACAAGCCATTTGTTCTCTGAATGGTGCAAGTCCCCATTTGAAAGGGAGGGACTGCATACCAACAACTTGGCAGGAGCACGGTCAGCCTCTGCACCTTTGGTGGTTTTGGCGCATACTTTTGTCTCTTTAAAAAATCGCCCTCTGAACGACTTCTGGCGCCCTGATAGCAGGGCATACATCTGGACCGGGAGAGGTTCCCAAAAAGAAAAC
>JAODAL010065639.1:0-18141 GCA_025379985.1 Phyllomedusa bahiana
TGCCTCTCATATTAAATAAGCAATAACATAATAGATCTGGGGCCCTTAATAGCCTCCTGGCTGTTGTGTCAACTGCTTGACATCCCACAATTCCTTTGCATAGGGGAGGATCTGTTAAGAAAGGGGCCCATCAACTGACAGTGATTGACTAAGGCATGTAAGTGATTAAACCGACATGACTTGGATTTCACTGATCCTAAATATAGCAAACAGGTGTCAGCTGTACGTCACATATTGGGAAGTAGTTAAAGCCCAGTGCTAACAATACCTACATGTTCTTTATTTCTAAATCATCTTAATGTTTTACTTCTTGTTATACTTTTACAACTTAAAGGGGTTCTCTCACCATGCTGTTTCTCAGAGCCACAGGTAGCTTCAGACTCACACTTCCTGGTCAGGCCGTGGGTGGTTATATAGCAGAGATTGACATATCAGCTCTGCTATTTCTGATATGAAATAATAGATCAGTAGCAATTACTAGCTATTCTGTTTACACTGACATGAGTGCAAGAGATTTATAAAGTGTAGCACATAAGGCTGTAGAGCTCTAAACGGTGAAAGCTTGTCATTTAGTTAGGTAAACAAAGTCTGTGGCTAGAGATAACACCCTGAAGGAGGTGAATCACCATGAACTACCTGATGAAAGCTTGGAGTAATGAGAGATAAGAAAGAGCAGGGAAAGGTGGGCAGAGGTGGCCGGTAACCAGAGAAACGTATGGTACTCTAAGAGGAGATAAAATCTTCTTTTATCTCCTGACTAAAGCAAAATCATTTACCTTTCCCTATATGTTAAAAGCTAATCATTATGGCGAGAAAACCCTTTTAAGGGGGCAGCCACACAAAAAATACACAATATTTGTCAGATTCTACCATTGAAAACTACATTAAAGGGGTTTTCTCACTACATTGATTCCTCTCACCTCAGTTCTGTTTTCTTGGTTTCATTTTGAATTCAGGGGCGTGTTTACTAGCTTCTACTAGGCTGCAGTAGAATCCAGGTCTGTAGCTATAGCAACCAGTGCTGGCAGCCTATCAGGAGAGAGTAAACAGGTCTGTAGCTATAGCAACCAGTACTAGCAGCCTATCAGGAGAGATCACACAGGTCTGTAGCTATAGCAACCAGCGCTGGCAGCCTCTCAGGAGAGATTAAACAGGTCGTAGCTATTAGCAACCAGCGCTGGCAGCCTCTCAGAGAGATTGAACAGGTCTGTAGCTATAGCAACATGCTGGCAGCCTATCAGGAGAGATCAAACAGGTCTGTACTATAGTAACCAGTGCTGGCAGCCAAATCAGGAGAGAGAACAGGTCTGTAGCTATAGCGACCTGAGGAGCTGATGCAGCCCACACAAGATGGGATATCTAGGAATAGGTAGGACACAGTTAATGGACACATATTGCAAAGTTACTTGTTTTTGCAAGATCTTTAACATAAAAAGCAGCGATCCCTGTAGTGAAACAACGCCTTTAAACGACACAGTTTTCAATGAGTGTTTTATGTGGCTTTTGAGGTTGTTTTTTACTGGCAAATTCACAGGAAGAAAACTAGTCCAATTCATTTGTAGGAAGTTTTGGATGTGGATCCAACATAGAAATATTTTGGTCCAGTTTTTTTTTTTTTTTTTTTTACCTAAAATACGGTGGAAGATTGAACATGTTCTATATTTTCTGAAAAGACATTGGTTTTGAAATCCGAACTCAGAAAATCTGAATCATGCACATTTCGGATTTTCAATTGAAGTCTATGGGGATGGTTTTACCATTGTTTTTTTTATGGTTTTTAAAACCTGAATCCTCGTGTAACTCCGACTGTTAGGGCTTGTCCCCACGCACCGGTTTTCACCCGGTTTTACACCCAGTTTTCGGTTTTGAAAACCGTCTGTGAACCGGGTGTCAACTTTTAACATGGAGCTTAATGGAAAACCCACCGGCGGTCCTAAAAACATTGAGCGTGTTCATTCTTTTCGGGCAGAATATGAACATCTCAATGCGGGGGGAGGGGCCTTTTCTCTGCAAACAGTGGCTTCAAAACGGTGCAAATACCGGTCAGGATTACCGACCGGTATTTGCACTGTGACGTGTGAATGGCCTATTAACCACTTAACCCACCATGACTTATGGGTACATCATGGTGGCGTTAAGGAGTTGTGTAACAGGATTGCAGCGCGACCCTGTTACACAGCCGCCGGTTGTTAGCGGCTAATTGCAGCTAACACCCGGCAGTTACAGAGGGGGGGCATCGTCGTCTGCCCTGTTTAACCCTTTAGACGCCTCTGTTCCTCACTGTTTCTCTGCAGTGAAGCTGCGAAGGCTCCCATCACTGCCATGTTCTCGTTTGCCCCACTTCCGTCCCCAGGCAAGAAGTGGGGAAACTGCTATCTTGGTACAGTCTAATGTATTGTCTATGCAATGCATTAGGCTGTATTAACGATCTTGCCCCCTAGTGGTGAAGAGCCCTAGGGGGACTCAAAGTTAAAGTAAAAGTTATAAATTTTTAAAGTATAAAAAAATAAAAAAGTATTAAAAGTTCTAATCGGACTTCCGGTTCCGGCGCTGCTGAGAGAGGATGTAAGGTACAAGCTCCCCGTCCCCACCAGCCGCAGAACAGCTACAGCTGCTAATCGTAGCGCCGACCAGCTACTGAAAAAAACACCTTCTGGATCACCACTGTCCCAGCTCCACTCCCGGCAGTTTGGTGCGACTCGCGGGGACTTACAAAGGTAGTTCCCCAGTGTCTCGGACGGGAACCGCCGCCATCTTACCTCAGCGCCGCCGCGCTGCTGTGCCTACGGCCCCGTTCTGCCTGCGGCTTCATTTTCCCGGCAGCCCCGCTCTGCTTGCGGCCCCACTCGGTCTGCGGACCTGCTCCATCTGCCGGAGACCAGTGCAGTCTGCTCAGCTGCCTGACTGATATCCCCTTGTGGAAGCTGCCTCCTTGCTGCCCACAGCTTTCTACAAAGCAAGGGAAACCACCGTGCCTCTGGGCACGGCGCAAACCGGGAAGCCGCTCAACCCCCTCCGCCCGAACTGGGAGCTGAGTAAAACAAAAGGGAGCGGAACCACTCACAAACAGCCTGCATCCAGCCCATGTAATGAAGTGAGCTGCTGGGAGCCCTGCACACCTGTAGATGCTGCTGGGCAAAATTTCGTGAAACACCTAATGCATCTCACAGCAATTCCCCATTCTGACCCTTTCCCCCCCCCTTTTAAAACACAGAGGACTGCGTTATATAAAGCCAGAGACTTCTCTTCACAACAAAAACCTGCAATACAGACTTGCGAGCTCTTTGTGATGCCTCCAAAACCAAAAAACACCATCACTCTGGGGTGCTCTCCCCCTTTTCTCACTTTCCCACACCATAGAAGTACGTTTTAAAAAAGACACGAGTCCATCAAGACCATCTAAAGAAGAGCCGTCAGGTCCCTTTCATCGACACCTACCCAAGTCCTCAAAACACAAGTCCATTAAAGAAAAAGCCCCAATCCTAAAGAGACAAGCATACCTCAAGTCCATCGCAAAGACACAAGTCCATCAAGAGACATGAGCCCGTCTGATCCATCAAAGAGACAAGCGTACCTCAAGTGCGCCAAGAGACACAAGTCCATTAAAAGATACAAGCCCATCAGTTCCATCAAAGAGTAAATTGCCCTCAAGCCCATACAAAGACACAACCCACAAAAGAACGACCCGCAGTCCATCAAAGAGACCAGCGTCCCTCAAGTCCCCAAAAAAAGACACAATCCACAAAAAGACACAACCCTGTCAGATCCATCAAAGGACACATGTAGGCTTTCGGTTCCGGTCTGCGGGGGAGGGGTTAAAATGGAGCTCCTCCCCCCACCGGCGCGCTAGCTAAGTTTGCTTATCGCAGGGCAGGCCCGCCCCCCAAGCCGTGGTGATGCTGGGATCTCTCCGCCCCTCCCAAAAAGGACAGGTAACCTTTTTGTGGAGCAAACCGGGGGGGCACTGTGTTTTCGTCGGGCGGAATCTAAATGGCGCCGTTCCAAGAAGGGGCAGCCCCCAGTGCAGAGGCCCAGCCTAATAAAAACCCGTCGCTCGGGGGTCAGGAGAAGCTGGAAAATTTGGAAGGGGCATCACCCTCTTTGCCCCAGCCCCCCATTGCACCACCCCTCAGAGGGGGATTCCCTTCTCTCCCCTTTCCCGGCCTAGACTATAACTACTGGCGACAAAAGGGGCCAGAAAATTGGGCCCCAGATCTGCAAGCAGCCTTAGAGACCATGTGCAGACCTCCTTGTCCAAACTGCAACAAGACTAAAGTCACCCCTCCCAGATTGAAAGAATAGAAGGGGGGTGAACGATTTAAGAAGACACAGCACCTCCAAGCCGGCAAAAGTTTTGTGCCCAAGCGCAGCTAGGCAACACCCAGCGTTTGGAGGACTTGGAGAATCGCTCTAAAGGGAGAAATCTGGGTGGTGGGCCTTCCTTTAGCCTTTTAAAACAGCAGGACCCCAAGAACTCGCAGGGGGGAAAACTTCCAAGGGCTTTGGGCATCCCCATCTGTCGATGAACGGGCTCACAGAATACCCCCCGAACAGTCGCATGCAAAACGGGACCCCGGGTCCAACAGGGTCTTTGGTAAAAATGAAATTTTCGGACTAAATGATAAAACGGGGGTCCTAATACGTACCGCAAGCTTGGCCCCCCACTGCCCTGGGAAAGCATAAAGTTCCCCTGTTTGAAGATTTCTCTATAGACCCCTCTCGAGGAGAAGGGCCTTCAGAAAATTTTGCACGCATCTTCCGGGCCAAAGGTTCTTTCCATCAAATCCAGCCCCTCAAGGTCTCGGGTTCCAAACGGACCGCCCCGAAATCTTCAAGTCACCTGCCGAGGGAGAAAAGGGGCTTTTAGATTCCTTCACATGCGACCTCCCCCAGATTCCCCTGCTCCACGCACATGGAAGAGGAACCAAAAGCTGGGCCCCAGCTGGGACCCCGAAGGAAAGAGGAGAGGACCCAGGGCCCGTGCTCCTTTCCCCCCTGACTTCTACCCCCAGGCCGAAGGATCGTCCCCCACCGAAAAGAGGATCACAGATGGATCAGATCCAATTTAAATTTTACCTCAGGGGAGTAGGACAATCCTTAACACTTCTTTTCGAATGGGAGAAAGGCGCGGCATCTTTTGACTGAGGTCCGACAATCTAAAAACAATCTTTCCTTGAGCGTGTGGATTTACGTGAAAATGATCTTCAAAAATGGTGTTTTATTCCTTAAATGTTTTTTTTTACCTTTTTACCCCCACATTGGTTTTTTACGCTTAAGGAGGCTAGGTGCCGTTCAGGGGGATAAAGACCATGGCTGGTGGTGAGGAGGGGAAAGTTTGCTAAAAGGGCTTTTACCCTGGGGAGAAAAAAGGAAGCCCCTTAATGCACCAAGAAGGGGTGGAATTCTCAACCCCCTTTTCCTGGTTCTTTGAGAGGGGCCATGGGGCGCAAACTACATTAGGGTTTTTGTTCCAATGTTTTTGGGTTTTTTTTAATTTTGTTAAGATTGGTCGCAGCGTGCTACCATTTATGTCCTCACTGCTACCCGGGGCCAAAAAGGGAGGGGACTGGGATGCTGCCCGGCCTCTATCCGCCTAAAAAAAGGGAGGGTCTCCCACATGCGAGTAATCTCATGGAACTTTAAAGGGTCCCGCTCCCCAAACAAGAGGATGAGAGTTCTTAGACACCTGAAACGAACCCGCCCTGATATCGTTCTTCTCCAGGAGACCCACCTGGGGGAAGATGATATCAAACGGCTGGAGAAGCTGTGGGCGGGGCGGGCATTTGGGTCTCCCTCGGTGAATGGTAAAGCTGGAGTCATCACCCTTGTAAACAAAAACTTTCCGGTTGCGATAGTCTCTCAGCGCATGATGTAGAGGGACGGTTCTCACACTTGATTAGGAGGTGGGGAGGGCAGGAGATTAGTATCTTCAACGTGTAGGGTTCCAACGGTCAAGGTAATTCTTTCTTTGGAGAGTTGGGAGAATAATTAGAGCCCGAGGAAGTGCAAAGTCAATTTTGGGTGGAGAATCGAAATCTTTTGGGGTCCCCCGGAGGACAGAAGGAGAGAGGCCCTCCCTCACGGAATCCAAATTACCAACCCCCCAAAGGAGAGAGAGCAAAGCCCTGTCGCGCCTTTTGGAGACGACGGGGTCTGAAGTGACTGCTGAGGAGAGAAACCCAGACGGGTAGGGAATTTACGTATTTCTCCCCCCGTTCACCAGTCTTGGTCAAGACTAGACCAAACCTTTAATTTCGGACAACCTATCGTGTGGAGGGTGCTCAGATTTTAGATATGCTCATTTCTGATCATTCTCCGATTATGCTAGATATAGTGGACGAATGCCCCAAGGGGACAGATTTCATTTGGAAATTCCCCCCAATCTAGCTAGTCCGAGTATTTCTGACATGGTCAAGGGTGGTGGATGGAGTTTGAGAACACTAATGAGGCCCACCGGTCAGACCCTTCCTTGTATTGGGCGACATCTAAAGCGGTGTTGAGAGGTAAGATCATAGCGCACACGACCCTGTACAAACGTAAATTGGCAAGGGCATACAAGGAGGCATCTGAAACAGTAAGGACGGCTTTCAAGTACTTCCAACTGAACGGCTCCGCAGACAATGGGGCAAAGTGGGAAGCGGCCAAGAGGGACTATGATATATGGGCGGAGCGCAGGGAGGAGCTATATCGATCCCATCTCCAGTCGACACTATTTAGATTTGGAAACAAATCCGGGAAAGTCCTCTCCAGATTACTTCGGGGACAATATAAGCCCTCCCATATCATGGCCATCCGAGAGCCTGGAGGAGTGGTGACCACAGACCCGGCAAAAATTAATAAGGCTCTGGGGCACTTCTATGCCTCCCCTTACTCTGCTGACCCTTATGTTTCTTTCAAATTTGAGGTTGCCTCACCTCTCGTATGAGCAAAGGGAAATCCTAAACTCTGAGATCTCAGAGCAAGAAATGAGAGACGCAATACGATATTTGAAACCTAGAAAGGCCCCGGGCCCTGACAGGTTCTCTGGAGAGATGTATAAAATCCTCATTGATCAGGTCACCCCGACTCTCATTCAATATTTCAACTTAGTTCTGCAGGAGGGTTGTGTCCGTCCAGAGTCAAAGACAGCCTTCATCAAGGTCATACCAAAAAAGGGGAAGGACCCTCTCCTCCCGGCCTCATATAGGCCTATTTCACTTATAAATGTGGAAGCTGCTTTCGAAAATAATGGCCGATCGTCTTGCAGAATTGATGCCTTCTCTTGTTGGTCCCTTACAAAGGGGCTTCATCAAGGGGAGGGCAGCTGTGGGGAATATTAGGAAGGTATTGGCAGTTATGGATAGGATCAAGCATAATCCCATTCCTGGAGAGCGTCCTGTCCTAGTGGCCTTAGACGCTGAAAAAGTCTTTGACCATGTCAGATGGGAGTGGCTGTGGTTGGTCTTGGACGTGTTAGGGGTATCCGGGGCTTTTAGGGTCTTCCTAGAAGCAATTTATTTGAATCCGGAAGCTTGAATACACACCCCCGGTTTTCTATCTGCACCTATCTAACTTCAGAAGGGCACCAGGCAGTGATGCCCGTTATCACCCCTTCATTTTGATCTGGCCCTCGAACCCCTGGCGAGGTATTTAGAGGACTCAGACCTCTTCTCGGGAATTAGCATAGGCTCCAGCGAGGTGAAGACTGCCCTCTTTGCGGACGACTTGATCCTGTTTATGTCCAACCCTTTAGCCCACCGTCCGCGAGTTTTTGAAGCCCTCAAATCATTTGGTGACTTATCCGGGTATAAGGTGAACTCTTCTAAAAGTGAACTGTTAAGCTTAGGAACTAACTTCCCGAAAACAGATTGGCATGGTCTGGGAGTTAATCTCGCCATTGCCATTAGCCATATCACCTACCAGATTGAAAGACGTTTCAAGAGAAATTTCCCCGAATACCTATGACACTTTTATGGCTGCTAATAGAGGGAACTGCACTCTGTCTGAGCTTTACGGGGTCATGAGAGAATGGACCGTGAGCCACACAGAATTGCAGATGTTCCAGTACTGGGCCCGTCGCTTGAAGGATGAGCAACTACCAGATAAAATTATACGAGGGTTAGTGTCAGTCAGAAAACATATCATCTGCGCAAACTGGAGAGAATCACAATTTAAAATCATTCACAATGCTGTCTACGGTTTTTAATCTGCCCCACACTCGGAAAATTTCCAGATGGGTTTTGCAAAGCTGTCCTAAATGGGCGCCAAAAAGACCGATATGTGGGCACGGCCTCTGGGGAAAGCATTCACGTCAGGGCTTCTGGGTTTAATTCATGACATATGTGGAGGTGCATTTTAATGCAGTATTGGATAAATGCCATGATCTGTTAATTTTCCACTGTCCTAGACCTCCGGAAGATGAAAGGGTAGGAACGACGGGGGGTGCGTAGAGCATCCCTGCAATAATTCACATAGCAATCTTGGTCGCTAAACGCTGTCTGCTTTCGTATTGGATTAAACCGACCATACCTCCGATGTCTATGATAACGGATTTAAATGAAATTTTACCTAAAATGCTGATAAATAGAGGCAGAGAATCCAAAAAAGTCCGCACAAGCAGGTTTCTTCAAAAAGCTGGCGCTCCTTCATAGAATCCCACTACTCGATAGGGAAGTCAAAACCCTCAACAACATTTTTAATAACAGGATGGTATTGCAGGGAAGGGATCAGCGGATCCTTGGGAAGACTGGAAGTATTTGCTGGATCTGGGCCCACGTCCGTGCCTGAGGAGGTAGCACGTAGAGTCTCCACTTAGTGATGGCCTTCTAGTAGGATGAGATATGCACGCAAATTTAGAGTTCTCGCGACAATGTTTCTTTTGTTTTCCAGGTTTAAATTACTTTTCTTCCATTAATCAGTTTTGCACTACTGTTGAAAGTCACTTAGACCGAGTCTTTGTTTATTCATAGCATGTTTTGCTGTCAACGTGCTTTCTGCATACATTAAGGCATACAGCCTTGACTTGTTATGTCCTCAAAATTTGATGTACATCTGAACTCGAGTTTAGCTCGTCAATTGTATAGACTCATCCTTCTGTTATATGTGTACTGCATATTTGTGCAATTATTTCTTTATGTAAAATCCCAATAAATATTTGTTTATATAAAAAAAAGATCAAATCACCCCCCTTTCGCCATTTTACAAATAAAAACAATAAAATAATAAAAAAGTGACACAAAAAAGTCCGATCTATAAAAATATAACATCATTTATCCCATGCGCTGAACACCATAGAAGAGAAAAATTCCAAACGACAAAATTGCGGTTTTTTGGTCATTTCATGTCCTATTAAAATTGAAATAAAAGTGATCAAAAAAGTCGCATGTATTCCAAAATGGTGGCAATAAAAAGTGAACTTCAGCCGCAAAAAATGGCACCGTGGCGCAAGTTTCAAAAAAAGAAAATGTTTGGAATTTTTTTATGCCACCAAAACATTACGGAAACCCTACATGTTTGGTATTGCTGGATGCGTATCAGCCTGTAGAATACAGAGAATACATAATTTTTACTGAAGATTGAACGCCGCAAAAACAAAACTCCCGCAAACATGGTGAAAGTACGTTTTTTTCACATTTTGCCCCACTTAGAATTTTTTTGCAGTTTCCCAGTATATTCCATGGTAATATGAATCTTGTCCCGCAAAATAAAAGCCGTCATAGGTCTATGTAGGTGGAAAAGTAAAAACTTTATGGCTTTTGAAAGGCGAGGAGGAGGAGAAAAATGAAGAGTAATTTTTTTTAAGTCGAAGTATTAAAGGGTTAATCATTGACGTGTGGATGAACCCTAAAGCTGGATTCACAGAGTATTTTTAACTACTGGTTTTGGTTTTCAAATACTAAAGCAAAATATGGGTAATAAAAAAATGAACGACACCATGTCTGCCCAGTAACTGTTGATCACCTGCAGATTAATCTTCCTACTAGAGCTAATTTAGCAATCATCCAATCAGAGCTCCTCCCTCCCCTCTATTACTGTGTTTAGTTTTCTTCTTCTCGGGAAGTTTATATCGTTCTTTTATTATATCAGACTCACAATATAGAAGATGTTTGTCCTCGCCCTGCTCCTTCTCAGCCTGTCTGCGGTGTATCCTGGTGAGTGTGTACGGAGGAGGCTGTGATATTATAATCTATTATATCTTTATGTTATTCTGAGTCATGGGTTTTGTATATTTCTCACTTGTCAGCGCTTGTTTCTTTGTAGATTTTTTGTGCATTGTGTTTGTGTTCAGTGATCTACTGACTTACCATAAAGATATAGGAGGAGATGTATGAAAAAACTCTCAGACCAGACAGTCTTACGTCTCGTTAGCTTAGTGTAGCATTTGTCACAGCGCTGTATAAATGTGTTATGTTGTGAGATACATTTATGCACCATAGAAGTGTCTTAAAAAGTTTTTGCGCCAAATTGTGTCTCAGCCGTGCCACTTTGAAAATGGCAAGAATTGGTGCACTGTTTATGTGACACATTCAGTCAAGAAACATTCAGCAATGTGTCTAATCCTATGATGTGTGGGATGCGTTCCGCAATGGACATACAAATACATCCTGGAAATGGGACATCGAGGCGGCTAAGTGAAAGACAGAGGGAGGGAGCGTCCTCTGTCCCCCATCGGCATTGCTGTGATGTAAGCGAAGGCAAAGGCTTCCCTAGCAGCCCGGAAGCTTAAAGGGGTCGTCTCACTACAGGGATAGCTGCTTTTTATGTTAAAGATTTTGCAAAAACAAGTCTGCAACTTTGCAATATATATCCATTAACAGCATAGGTGTAACTCTAAGGGGGTACGGAGGGGACTGGTCCCCCACTTTTTTTGTGGGTGGGGGACGGTTCCCCCATTTTTTAGCCACTTCAATAAAAATAATCCATATGAAAGCATGAGAATACGGATGGAGTAAACCCTTTGCCTCCTCTATTTCTGTGCATCTTGGGGTGGACAGAGTAAGTAGCAGCCTCAAGTGTCAGTGCAAAGTGAGAGCAGCGCTGATTGGTAGAGCAAGAGTCAGCAGGGGCTGCTTCACCAATCAGAACGCTACTCACAGTCCAGCACACTCTGTATGTGGGGCTGTATCTTTCCATCCCATTGTATACCACTTCCCCTATGCTCAGCCCTCATCAGAGAAGAAGGGAAGCTCTAGTAGAATGCCAACTACACCAGACTACAGGAGATAGGTAAGGAGGGGACAAGGGTGCTAGGCATTGTGTGTGCATGTGAGTAGGGTACGTACTGTATATGTGAGATGTGTATATACTGTATGTACAGCCAGGTGTCTAGCCATGTCATTTCTTCCCTGCACCTACGCACCGGGGAAAATGAAAGTGAATGGGGCTTGCCCTGCAGCATTTTTGAAGTGTGGACTGGTGAGCGCGTACTTCTAAAACACCTGGCATATAGCAGAGCGCACAGTGTGCCCTGCTATACGCTGTGTGAACATACCTTAAGGGTACATTCACTGGAGGATATGAATGCTGATTCTTGTGTGGATTCAGTGCTGATCTGCCTCAGAACCGGCGTCCAATCTGGCAGGAAACTGATTTACATTATACTCTATGTAAAATCAGTGTCGTTGCTTTGATAACACTGATTTTACTTGAGTACTTTTGGCGCGTACTGTCAGCACCTACACAGAATTCTTCGAGGCACTAATAGCACTAAAGGATAGGAGGGAGAAATCTGTCTCGGGCAGTCTGGGCCATTTTCTCATCAGAATTTGGCATTTGCAAGCGCCAGATTTCAAACAAGCAAATGGCACTGTCAGTGCCAAGAAACCGTCATGTGAACTCACCCTCATTATGTAGTGTGTCTGTGTTCAATATATGTATATATACACACAATTTCTGGGGTACCTTGTCTAATGTAGTTAGTCTCTGGGTACAGTGAATAATGCAGTAATCTCTGGGGTACAGCGTGTAAACTAATCTCTGGGGTACAGTGGGTAACGTACTAATCTCTAGGGCACAGTGAGTAATGTAATCTCTGGGGTAAAGTAAGTAATGTAATCTCTGGGGTAAGTTGTGTAATGTAGTAATCTCTGGGGTAAAGTGTGTAATGTAATATCGGGGGTACAGTGAGTAATGTAATCTCTGGGGTACAGTGTGTAATGTAATCTCTGGAGTACAGCGAGTACTGTGATCTCTGGGGTGCAGTGTGTTATGTAATCTCTGGTGAAAGGGTGTGTAATTTGTAAACCTTGGGGTACAGTGAGTAATTTAATGTAATATCTGGGGTAAGGTGTGTAATGTAGTAATCTCTGGGGTAAGGTGTGTAATATACCATATATACTCGAGTATAAGCCGAGTTTTTCAGCCCAAAAAATGAGCTGAAAAACTCTACCTCGGCTTATACTCGAGTCACTGTCGGCGCTCGGACGCTGTGATGGCCCGAGTGCCGACAGGGACTCTTTAGTTATATGCGACTCCTCAGGGAGCGCATATAACTGAAGGCCGAGTACAGCTGACAGCGACGGGCACTGCCGTGGCCCGTCGCTGTCGGCAATCTCTTCCCCTATATGCGACTCCTCCGGAGCGCATAGAGGGGAAGATACCACTGCGGGGCAGAGAGCGAGCAGTGTGTGTCATCACGCTACGTGCGCGGCCTGATGACATCATGCGCCTGTGCCGAGAAGCAGCGCGGGAGGCCGGAGCAGCGAGGAGGCGGAGCAGCGAGGGAGTCAGGTAAGTGTTTGTTTGTTTATTACCTGCCTATTACCTGCCTATTACCAGCCTATACCAGCCTATACCTGCCTATTACCTGCCTATACCAGCCTATACCTGCCTATACCAGCCTATTACCTGCCTATTCCAGACTATACCTGACTATTACCTGCCTATACCAGCCTATTACCTGCCTATACCAGCCTATTACCTGCCTATTACCTGCCTATACCTGACTATTACCTGCCTATACCAGCCTATTACCTGCCTATACCAGCCTATACCTGACTATTACCTGCCTATACCTGCCTATTACCAGCCTATACCTAGCCTATACCTGCCTATTACCTAGCCTATACCAGACTATACCTGCCTATCACCTGCACTTAACCAGACTATCCCTGCCTTATTCCCTCCTATACCTGCCTATACCAGACTATACCTGCCTATTACCTGCCTATACCAGACTATACCTGCCTATTACCAGACTATTCCTGCCTATTACCTGCCTATTACCAGCCTATACCTAGCCTATACCTAGCCTATATCCAGCCTATACCCAGCCTATACCAGCCTATACCCTACCTATTAGAACATATACCTGCCTATAACTGCCTGTGGGGGACAAAACTGCCTATAACTGCCTGTGGGGGCATTAAACTGCCTATGTAATTTTATTGGTATCCATCTTTATTTTTGATATTTACCGAGACGCTGCAATTTTCCACCTTGGCTTATACTCGAGTCAATAAGCTTTCCCGTTTTTTTGTGCAAAAGTAGGTACCTCGGCTTATACTCGGGTCGGCTTATACTCGAGTATATACAGTAACCCTTGGGGTACAGTGTAATGAAAACTCGGGGTACAGTGAGAATGATTCATTTCTAGGGTCATGTTAAATAATACTTTTTTTTGGGGTCGTAAATTTTATATTATTTCTTAGACAAAATCAAATTAATTTCTAAGGGGTGCATTAGTAATGTAATTTCTGTGGCTTCCAGTGTAATATAATTCTTTTGGGGGTGCAGTGGTGTGTCATTTCTGGTGTAGGTATGAAATAAAATAATTTTGGGTCAGTATGTGACAAAAATGATCCTGGGGGTACAGTGGATTGGGGTTCTTTTATTTCCTCATTTTGTATGTTTTATAACAAATTAAAGGATAATGATGGGGGTTGGATTTTAAGAGAAATTTGGCTTTCCCAAAAAAGTTTTTTTTTTCCATGTAGAGGGTAATATTGCCCGGGGACTGTTGGGGCTTCATTGCCAGGGGCTTTTTAGTCCCAGCCCGGCTCAAAACTTCATTATTATAGACCCCTCATGACTTACAGATTGCACTAAAAGTGTTTGCCATAAGACTCCCCCCGGGACCTTGGGGGGGAGCTCACCATCCCTCAGACCTCCTACGGGTTGGGGGGTGCAAATTCACTGCAGGGAGAAAGGGAAAGGGAGGGGAAGTAAAAGGAAGGCGAGTGAATTAACAGTATCCCTACCTATTCCTAGTATCCCTCTTGTATGGACTAATCAGCTCCCCCAGGGCGCTAAGCAAAAGACCTGTTCGATCTCTCCGATATCAAACCAGCGCTGGTTGCTATAGCACAGCCTGTTCAATGTCTTATGATAGGCTCCCGCACTGGTTGCTATATCTAGAGACCTGTTCAAACTTTATGAAGGCTGCCCGCACTGGTTCATACACAGACCTGTTTTTAATCTCTCATGATAGGGTGCCGCATGGTTCTATAGCACAGATCTGGCTTCCCCGCAGCCTATGGAAACCAGTAAAAAACGCCCCCGAATTCAAAGTGAAAACCCAAAAAACAGGACTGAGTAAAATGAATCTGTATGAGACAACCCTTTAAAACTCTTAATGTCCCTATCCGGGGCCTGGATAATTTGATTGACAGTTGCCATGGGGAGCAATACACAGCATTACTGTTGTGTACTGCTCTCCATTGTAACAGTGATCCTTCGACAGCTCTTTGGTCTTCACCAGAGTGGAGTTTGGAGTGTGATTGTTTGAGGTTGTGGACAGTTTTTTTAAACTGAAACAAGTCAAACAGGAGCCTTCTACGGTAATGGTGGGGGGAAAAGGGCCCCTTATAGAAGTTACAGGGTCTTGTGGACCCGAAATCTTGCTTGTTTGTTGGGGAACAAATACTTATTTTCCCCATAATTTACCAAAAAATTTTTTCCCAAATCAGACAATGTTTTTTTCGGGTTTTGATTTCTCTTTTTGTCTTTTTATATTTGGGTTCGACCAAAATTTCAATTACGGGCCTCTTCATTTTTTTAATTTACCTGTAACGGTCTACAATGGTTTTGCCCCTTACGGTATTTAATTTCCTCTTTAAAAGAAATCTTTTAGTCGGGGTATCCATTATTGCCAAACATTTTGGGGGGATATCCCTGATGCTGTGCTGCAAAAACTGATCTAGTATCATCATTTGCATCTCTTTTTTTGCTTATTTTGAGTGCATTTTTATGTTTTCCTATCAATGTGAACTGTGCATTTTTGGGAAACGCATTGTCCGGATAGGGTTAGCCCCTCAGGGTGGGGGTCCTCTTTGGGGGGGGTATCCCCGCTGTACAGGTAGGGTAATATAGGGAAACCCTTGCTACTACCCGATACACAATCTCAAATCTTTTTTTGGGAAATCAAATCCCTAAGAAAATAAAAACTTAAAAAATATGCTCAGGGGTTGAAAATTTTATGGGTTTCTCCCAATTGATTCTCCCTTTCCCTCGTCCTGTTTTTTGGTTTTTACTTTGAATTCACGGGCGGGGGTTTTTCTGGGGGTTTCCGTAGGGGTGCAGTAAAAGCCGGTCTGGGAGTATACAGCCATGTGGCAGCCAAACAGGAAGATCAAACGTCTGTAGCTAAGCAACCATGCTGGGACCAATCAGGAGAGATCAAAAAAGGTCTGTAGCTATAGCCCAGTGTGGCAGCCAATCAGGAAAGAACAAACAGGTCCGTAGCTATAGCGCCTGAGAGCTGATCACCCCCATACAAGAGGGGATATTAGAATAGGTAGGACACTGTTTCATATTTTATAGTTTCATATTTTTTGTAAGGCCAAAAAAGACGAGACCCCCTCCATTCACCTGTTTGCAAAGGTGTTGACCCAGAGGAAGGAAAAAAACCCCCAATGAGGTAGAAGCCAATTTGTCCTCTTTTTAGGGAAAAAACCCCTTCCCCCGACTCCAATCGGCAATCGAAAAATCCCATCAAGACACCCCCCTGAATCCAGACCAAAAAATTGTTATATTATTATGCTCCAGAAATGCACCAAACACTTTTTGAACTCGTCAGTGAATTCACCAGACAATTTCCTCTGGCGGAATTCCACATCTCACTGCTCTACTAAAAACCCTTTTACTGTAAGTTTATGTAGAAACTTTCGTTCCTAAAGATTAGGGGATGCCCCCTTGTTCTAGATAAGCCCTGGGTATAAATAGATTTGGGGAGAGATCTCTATATTGACCTTTGGTTTTTAAAAACAATTTTTATGTCCCCCCCGAAAGCCGTCTTTTTTCTAAAAATAAAAAACCCTTTCTGCCAATCTTCTGTGACTGTAACACCCAGTCCTTTTATTATTTTTTTTGCCCCCCTTTTTACCTTTCAAGCTCTACAATGTCTTTCCTGTTCACTGGGGCCCAAAACTGTACAAAATTTCCCTGTTGGTCTAACGTGCTTGTATAATGGGGGAATAAAGTTTCTCATTGCATCTATCCCCCCTTTTAATGCACCCCCTGATCCTATTTTCCCGGCTGCTTTTCTGACCTGGGTGCTACAATTAAGTTTTCTGTTCCACCAGGGTTCCCCAAATCCTTTTCCAGTCACTTTACCCACCTTTTTCCTTTTTAAAATGTAGTCATTAATGGATTTTTTTCCTCCCCCCGTGCAAACCCCTTTCATTTACTGTTTAAACCCATCAACATTTCCCCGCCCAGGACTCCAAATTATCCAGATCCCTTTGTAATAAAACATTATCCCTATTGTGTTGATTTCTTTACAGAGCTTAGTATCGTCTGCAAAGATCGATTTTCTACGTGTAACCCCTGTTTTAAGATCATTAATAAAATGTTAAAAAGGGAAATGGGGCCCAAAACTGACCCTTGTGGACCCCATTTATAACAGCGATCCAGTCTGAGTATGTCCCCGTTAATGGACATATATTCAAAATGACTTGTTTTTGCAAGATCTTTAACAGAAAAAGCAAGCCTTGTAGTGAGACGACCCCTTTAATGAAAATCCAACCTCTAAAAGTAGATCTCCCGGGTTTATGGAAACGTGGGAACAAGTAAGCATAGAAAGCTCCATTAGATTTATGCACTAAGCATTAAAGTTAAAAACAGATTTGGGAGGGGATCTTACAGGTTCTAGTTGAAATATTTCATTCAAATTTCAAAAAAAAGGAAAACATAAACTTTCTAAAAGATCAAAGGGAATTTCTGAGAGAAAAAAAATCTAGTCTTTCTCTGAGAATAGAGACAGAGGTAAAACTACTAATATTGCTTCCTCTGATATAGATTGTTCAAACTCTGATTATAGAAGAGGGTCTCACTTTAATAGATTTTCGATCTGTAGAGGATGAAAGGGTCATAGAAACCAGAGACAGAGATGGCCAAGAAGAGTCAAAAGATGAAAAACAACCAAAAAAACTATGGTTCTGGCTCCTCTGCCCCTGAAATGTCCTGAAATGTCCTCCTATCATAGAATACTGCCCCCCCAAATCTCCCCCCCCTTTTCATCATATCAAAGGTGACTTCCTCTTTCCCGACATTAAAATCCCCAAGCTCGAGCTAGAAGCCACAGGCACTGCAGGGGGAGCACTGCCACTTGGATTTCTGCTGACTGCACTTCCTTTCCCCCCTCTGAGGGGATCACGATTTTTCGTCAGAGCAACAAAAAATCCATTTGGGCCCCTTTTTCTTTTGAAATGCCCAAAACCCTTGTGTCATCATGGTACAAGTTTGTAAGGCTGAAAAAGACAAGATTCCATCCCGTTCAGAGTATTTTGCTAAAGTGTTTATCCAAGGGAAACCCAAAAAAACCCCCAAAGAGGTAAAGCCATTGCCCATTTGGGGAAAAAATTCCCTTTCCCCACTCAAACTGGCATCAGAATAAACCCTGGATCAGCGACCCTTCTCCCAAAACCTGGTCATATAACGGGTTTTTTATTACCTAGAAATGTCTCCAGACCGTTTTTCCCGAACCTGGTCACTAAACCTGTTATATTATTACATCTAAAATTTCCAACCCCTTTCCGAATCCTGGTCATATAACTTGTTATATTTTTACACCTAGAAATTTCCCGACCCCCTTCTCCCAAAACCTGGTCACTATAATTGTTTTATTTTTACATCTAGAAATTACCAGACCCCCTTTTCCAGAATCCTGGGGCATAAACTGGTTTTATTATTACTTTTAGAAAATTCCAGACCCTTTTTCCCGAA
>JAODAL010065640.1:0-18140 GCA_025379985.1 Phyllomedusa bahiana
AACCTGGAAGACAGAAGGGCGGCTGCAACGGCCGTGTACGGCTGCAGGTCGTCAAACTGGGGGAAGGAGAAGGGTGGGAAAGGGTCTCTGGGGGTGCTGGTGGTACTGGGGCGACGGTGGAGGTTAAGCGGAGGCTGATCCCTGATCATGACTCGAGAGAATGGCAGCTGAGGAACGCTTGGTGGTGGCCGGAGAGAGGGGGCCCGGAGACAGAGGTGTGACAGGGTTTGGAGGCCCGGCACGGTCCTGGCCTTTTTGGCCAATGTTCCCTCCATTTCAACTCATTGCATTCGCTGCATGTGACTAGACATGTTGGGGTGGTTAACCATTTAAAGGTTCTTGCCTCTACTTATGCGTTTACGCAAAGGCGCATATGACAATCGCGGTTGAATCAGAGGCTTGCTCAAAGAAGGCCCAGGTTTGAGGGTCCTGGACCTTTTTGACGGCGAAAAAGCGAGGAGCGGGTTTGCGCTGACTTGGCGGGCGGAATCATATCACGGACTTCTGCGACCGCCCCTCCCTTTTTGGGCGGACCCTTATGACACTACCCCATCGTTTTCCCTCCTCGCCACTGATAAGCGCTCGCAAGCAAATTCCTGCGGAAAGACCAGGATGGATCCGCAATGGTCGTCATCATCATCATCAACACAGGTGACTTGGTCTCCTGACTTTCTGCATCCAGAAGCTGCGGCTACAAGAAAGGGCACTGCAAGGCGTTGCCAACCGCCCGGATTTTTGCCGATTGACCCGCTTCCTTCACCTCCTCGAGGGCATCGGGAACTGGCGTCAGAGAAAGACTAAATCATCCTCTTATCTTTTAACATCCTTCTGACCCCAACCGCATTTTGCCCATCAAAGAGGTCTTAAGACAATGGATTATCCACAGGGGTGGTACACGAGTTGAAAATTTGGGCGCTTCATGTTGGACGGGTGCTGATGATGCGATGACGACATTTTTGCCGTGACTGGGGGGACGAGGAGTAAGACTGCTAATGCAGGTGCATTTAACCACTGAAGGACAGATTGGCACGATGTTCGGTAAATTAGATTCACAGGGCCCTGACCCAGCGAAAGACAGGCCTGACGTCCGCAACGACGATCCCTGGCATGCGTGTTGCGCCACACTGGAAGAGCACCTTCTCTCGTACCTCTACCTCCATGTGCTACCCCCCCTCTTTGCTCGCTTACCACCTGCATTTCGCTCCATGTTCAGAAATATAAAAATTTGAGAAGGTATGGAAAATTTTTGGAAAGTCTCTTATTAATAGAAGGCAAAAAACAGCTATTCTCAAATCCCTCTAATCAAAAAAAAATTGCTGGATTCAAATTTAACTGCAAGGGTGTCTTCAACAAATCTGGACTGGCAAAAGTCAAAAAACGTATCTGTTATGTTTTCGTATAATACACGGTATTTTTTGCACCTTTCAATTCACCTGTGGGGACTATAGAATTGCTGTTTTAAGATTTACGTGGAATGCTGCATCAATGAACAAAGCTGGGGGCGCAAAAAGTCAAAAAACCAGTATCTGTTTAGTTTTTTCGTATAATAGACGGTATTTTTTGCACCTTTCAAATCCACCTTGGTGACTATAGAAAAAAAAACAAATTGCTGTTTAAGATTTACGTGATGCTGCGTCAAAGATCAAATCTGGTGCTCAAAGTCACAAAACACTATCTGATATGTTTTCGTATAATACACGGTATTTTTTTTGGGCACCTTTCAATCACCTGAGGTGCTATAGAATTGCTTTTTTTAAGATAAACTCTGAAAGCTTGCGTCAAGAACAAAGCTGGTGCGCAAAAGTCAAAAAAACTCGTATCTGTTATGTTTTAGGTATAACACACGAATTTTTTGCACCTTTCAATTCACCTGTGGGTGACTATAGAATTGCTGATTGTAAGATTTACGTGGATGCTGCGTCAATGAACAAAGCAGTGTGCGAAAAAGTCAGAAAAACACGTATCTATTATTTTTTTCGTATAATACACGGGTATATTTATTGCACTTTCGATCACCTGTGGGTGGACTATAGAATTGCTGTTTTAAAGATTTACGTGGATGCTGACGTCATGACCACAAAGCTGGTGTGCAAAAGTCAAAAACACGTAAACTGTTATTGTTATCGTATAATACACGGTTATTATTTTGCACCGTTCAATTCACCGGTGGTGACTAGAGAAGTGCTGTTTTATAAGATTTACGTGATGCTGCGTCAATGAACCAAATCTGGGTCGCAAAAGTCAAAAAACACGTATCTGTTTTTGTTTTCCGTAGTGATACACCGTATTTTTGCAACAAACAACTCTGTTCTGACAACAAATTGCCTGGATTTAATTTAACTGCAAGGTGGATATATCAACACAGGTGGAATGGGTAAAATTGAAAATGAAACACCTATCTGACATGTATACTGAAGAATAAAAATTGGAGTTTTGCACCTAACAAAGAGACCTGCATTTACTAGAAATGATGTGTATGCAATATAAGCATGCTGCCCAATATCCAGGAAATAATTCAATAGCAAAACTGTTAATAAAAAAGATATTGCAGTGCTATGTTCTACACTAAGTCTTGGTGAACTTTATCCAGTGTTTCTTTATGATGAGAGCTTGTCTGTGTTTAGCCCCCCCCCGCCCGGGCCCCCCCCCCGCTCCCCCTGGGACTTTACAGCGGTAGATGCTGCTTTAAAATTCTCTAGCTAACTACATAAAATCTTCAAATCTCTAATCAAACTAAGTTGTAAGATCAAAGCTAATAGTAGAGGTTTGTCTGTGCAGAAATAGACTAATTTCTCGCTTGAGCTGTTTGGCCACAGTGCAGAGCGCACCGTCCTATTCCTATGAGACGTTGAGGAGACACTAAGGCTGGAAACAGGAACGCTGTTCTATGTATTACATGACATGTGATTTTTCCAGCCAATCGCAACCATACACATCCCAGTCCCCATGACGTCGCACACACATTTCACCCTGCTCTATTCTGTAATCGGATTAGCTGGCCGCCAAAATTACAGGAAGCGCCGAAAATGGCGCGATCTTAATAGATGATGCACAGATTTTAACCTTAATTATCGCATGATCTGAAAATTTCGATCACCATAAAAACCTTGCCGATTCAACTTTGTCGATAAAAATCGCTCAACACTATCAATGTCCAGTTCAACTAAAATGGTGGTTCAAAGACTCCTTTTTCAGGCACTTTTTAATCTGTGGGTCAGACAGGTTTAATGGTCATACTGTGGTCCAGAACAGGTATAGTCTATGTCCAGTTCAACTAAAATGGTGGTTGAATGACTCCTTTTTCCAGCAGTTTTTAAATCTTGGTGTCATGCAGGTTTGGGGCTCATGCTGTGGCCCAGGACAGGATAGTGTATGTCCAGTTCAAGTAAAATGGTGGTTGAAAGACTCCTTTTTCTGGCACTTTTTAAATCTAGGGGTCAGACAGGTTTAATGGTCATACTGTGGTACAGAACAGGTATAGTCAATATCCAGTTCAACTAAAATGGTGGTTCAAAGATTCTTTTTTCCGGCACTTTTTAAATCTGTGGGTCAGATAGGTTTAAGGGTCATGCTGTGTTCCAGGACAGGGATAATCAGTGTTCAGTTCAACTAAAATGGTGGTTCAAAGACTCCTTTTTCCGGCAATTTTGAAATCTGTGTGTCATGCAGGTTTGGGGCTCATGCTGTGTTCCAGGACAGGGATAGTCAATGTCCAGTTCAAGTAAAATGATGGTTCAAATAATACTGCCTTCTGGCAATTTTTAATTTGTGGGTCATGCAGGTTTAAGTGTCATGCCGTGGTACAAGACAGACTATCCGTGAATGATCTGTGACTTTTTTTCTGTGGCTTTTATAACCTAAGTGTGTTGCCTAAGATGTAGCACATATCCATTTGACTGTTGTGGATGTTAATTCCAGCTTCTCCAGCCCTGTTTGGGTGTAAGAATGAAGGTGTTGTTCCTCCCCCATAGACTTTAATGGTCATCGGCGATAATCTATTATCGACTATTGGAAATCGTCTTGATAATTGCCGATATCGACTATCGACCCGATGACGATAGTCAATGTAATCGCTTATCACTACTTACAAACTCAGCTACTATGATGGAGTTAGGAGGGTAGGAGGAAGTTCCAATCCTACTTCTATAGTAGACAACATGTTCCTGCAGAGCGTCTGTTTTAGATTTCTCCTTTACATACACCCAGTGAGCAGCAGTGTATTTTGGTGGTCCTGTGCTGTTGGTCTGGGCTGTTGAAGATTTAGATGCTGCAGTCAGGGTACAGACTGCCCTGTGCTATAATTTTCTCAAATCTCTCTACACTCATGATGTGGAGAGAGACTGGGGGAGAGGGGTTTGGTAGTACCCCAAAAATGAAGTCTTCTTGTCATATATTTGTATATGCTGCACAGTGATGGTGCCCATTGGCTATTGGTGCTGCAGATGTCCAGAGGAGCCAGACTAGAGTCAGAAATATATATGATAATTAGGACACAGATTTCCTCCACCATAACCTATACAACACCTACAACCACTGTTACTTTGAGGAAAAAACAAGATGTAGGCAGCCATAATGTATAACATGAATATTACTGCATGTATACGTAGTGATTCTCTGAATATATGATTGAATGCATGTCTGACTGTATATCCTGATGAGAGAGTATGGGCCATCATTCAGGTAATCCTTCAGTCATAATTCCAGACGTTACTTGCTGATGTTTTAATTGGGGTCTTAGGTTTAGTCACACAATTCTAACGTTTAAGATATTATTGTTTGACATTTTTATTTAGTACAATATGATGACATTATTTGAACACTGTATAGCTGTATTGTTAAAGAAGTGAACCCATCTCACATTTTGATAGCATATCACCATGGACAGAAGGCTCAGTCAAGAGCAAACTAATTATCTCTAACAAGATTACAGATAAGCCACTGTTTTCAGTCCTCAGCACATGTACCTTGTGTTTACAGAACATCTCCTGCACTTGTCAGTATAACAGCTCAGCTAGTTACAGAGAAGCTGAATATGCTAATCATTGCTATAGAACCACCCACAGCCTAAGGCTACAGAGTGAGTGTAAAACAACTTGGGTTTCAATGAAACCCTTTTAAGTGCAAGTATATTAGGCAACTGTGAAATGTATTATTTCATAAGCAAATAAATAAAAAATATTTGGAAAACAGTTAAAAATGCTTGAAGGTTTACAGTTTAACTCTGCTTATTAGACTTCTTTCATGCATATACCAGCAACCAGGGCAGATTAAAATGAAAAGAAATCTGAAAACTGGCCAGGGAAAAGGGTTGTCCAGTGAAAGAAAAATTATTTTTGAAGTAATAGCTCTTCTAAAGTTAAGCACTTTCGCAATGTTTGATAACAGGAAGCTCAATAGTATTGTGTATCTCAATGCATAGAAGATTGTTTTTTTTTGCATTGGAAATCAGGAGTTCAAAGGAGTTTGGTTTTTTTCTATGGTAGTCTTCGAAGCCACGCCCCTTGGTCTTGCCTCCAAAGTTTTTCAATGTGAGAGAAGAAACAGGAATTTGTGCACTGAGACTAAGGTTGGGAGAGAGAAAAGATGTCAAATTGCAACAAAGGATCCTTGGGTTGTAACTTTACAGAGCAGAAGGAAACTGTTTGGATTTTGTCATGGATTAGTTGTGGATTTATCACAGATTTTTATTGCTGATGCCTCTACATTAATTTAATTGGAATAATTTCCAATTGAAATATTTACCTACAGATTTTAGTGGAGATTTTGCCTTCTCCCATTAAAGTCAATGCAGTAAAATCAAGGGCATGCTAAATATGCTGACAAGTCTAAAAACCAATCTACAACAGATACGCCATGAACATACCTTAAAAGCAGGATGTTTGTTACAATGAATAGATTTGTTGAAGAAGTTTCTTTGACTGTTCTGTACATCTAAAAAGGTGTGGACTGAGAATTTATATTGGCCCTAGAAAAAAATCCAAGAGTGGTCTCATGTTGTGGGAGGAGGCAACAAAAGTAGATGGGGTCAAAAAAATGTTTTCCACATTCAGGTGGGGCTCATGTGCAAAAAAAGTAGGCAGGGCTTGTTCACAAATAGGTGCAGCATTACAATGATGCAGAAGACCTCATAAAGCCACACATACACAAAAGTTATATAGAAATATGACAAAAGTATTCTGCAAAAAAACCAATCTGTTATATGGATATAAACCCATGGTTCACCAGTGATAAAGTATAGAATCTTTAGACTGTGGAATACTTTCAACATATATGTCTAGCCAAAGACATAAACATATGTGAACAGAGACTTAACTGTACCCCATAAAATAAATTATATTACGTGTTGTACCCATTGAAATGAATTATGGTGCCATATAGCAAATATAAAAACAAGAGAAGGCTATAAATAACGTTGTAGCTAGTAATACACTAACCTGTGAATGTTGTGCAATGTTGGAGGTGCAACTATCCCAGAGCCTGTAGTAGACTGCCGCCTTTTCTCCCCTGCTCCGGTGCCAACAGAATGGGGAGTAATTGTATGTAGAGACAAAGTAGTTCTAGGATAGCACACAAAATAAGGGCATAAAGTGGCATTAAGACTAGATAGAGAATAGAGATTTATTACATATCAATTATATATGCTCGACAACATGTTTCTCATTCTATGGCACATCCTCAGGTCCTATCTTGAGGAAGTGCCATAGAGTGAAAAACGCGTTGTCCAGGATAAACAATTTATATTTTTTTATTATATATTATATTTTCATTACATATTATGGTGCCTGAAATGTATTAATTAAGATACATACTTTACCCACAGAAATTAATTATATTACACCCTTTTACCCATTTAATAAATCACACACACCCTCAGAATATACACTGTGTCCTTAAAATATGAACAAAAAGAGGAAGCACCAAATGGCTGGATATGGAGCTGATTACACCCTTTGAGACACCAGTGTCTTATTTTTCATTTGGAGGCTCTACCAAGGATCTAAATATTAATCCTAATACTGCCCTAGACCACCAGGGTATCACGAGTCGTGCTGCAGCCCCCATGCCCACTGCAGTTTACTCACCTCTCCTCGTTCCAGCTTCCCTGCGCACCTTTGCTATGTGTTGCTCTCTGAAATTTAAAAGGCAGCAGCTTTTTATCAAGAATGTCTTGGTACATGTGCCCATTCATTTTCCTTCAATTGTACAAAGTTTGCCAGTTCCATATGCTGAAAAGCAGCCCAACACCATGATGTTCCATATATCCAAACTTCTCTGTTGGTTTGGTGTTTTTTGGATGATATGCAATGCATTTTGGCCTCCAAACATTGATGTATTACGACATACAAATTGTTACATTTTGGTCTTATCTGACCTGACTATATTCTCCCAGTATTTCAAAGGCTTGTCTAAATGTTGTTGAGCAAACTTTAAATGTGCTTGAACATGCTTTTTGTTCAGCAATGGAGTCTTGCATGGTGAGCGTACATACAAGCCATGGAGGTTGAGTACATTACTTATTGTTTTCTTTGAAACAATTGTACCTGCTGATTCCAGGTCTTTCTGTAGCTCTCCACAGGTGATCCTTGGCTCTTGGACAACACTTTTGATAATTCTTTTCACTTCTCTGTCTGAAATGTTGCAGGGAGCCCTGGTTGTGGCCAGTTTATGGTGAAATGATGTTCATTCCACTTCCGGATCATGGCCTCAACAGTGCTCACTACAGCCGTTAATAGTTTATAAATTCTTCTGTAAACAATGCTTTCAGTATGTTTTGCAATCATAAGATTGTGAAGGTCTTGAGACACGTCACTGTTGTTACGCATCATGAACTGTGTTACATTGGTAATGTGGCACTTTGGTAACGGTACTACTTTTTATAGGCCATTTCTGCTGTTGTCATTACTTTCCATAACTTTTTGCACCTCTCTTTCTTCATGTGTTCAACGCTTTTTCCCTGTGTCATTTTTTATTATTACACGTATCTTAATTTATTGGCATCTATGGTTTTATTTCTTTGCCTGTGTGGATTGGATGGGTTGTTACCGACATCTGGTGAGAATTTCATGTCAATAGCACCTTTACAAATATATTTACTTAGAAAATTGGAGACGTGTTCAATACTTATTTCACCACTGTATATTACACACTGTGCACCCTAAAATTAATTATATTACAAACGGTACCTCTGAAACAGGATTGAAAAGAGGAGGTGCTGAATGGGACCTTAGGATGCCCTTGTACCTACAGGTGTCTGATTACTTACTTTGAACCTCCACCAGGAATCTGGACATTAACCCTTACACTGTCCTAGTCCACCAGGGATCCTTGTATTATCACTTATCAATGGTGGAAGGCAGTGGAAGGGGTAGTATAAGGATACCTGGAAGTTTGGGACAGTGAAGGGGTTAATTTTAGGATAACTGGTAAAAGGAACTGGAAAGGTTAATGCTTCATACCTAGGGTTCAGTAATTACTCATCACTTCAGGTTCCAGTATTGCAATGGTCGTCACTTTCTGTTTTTATACAATAATTATCATATAGATGAGTGCAGGGAGCTACACAGAGGACTTAGTATGGTTGAATAAAGAATTCCATCCATCAAGTTCAACCAAGGGTGGGGAAAATTGTGGATGAAGGGAGGGAGATGGGGAGTTTTTTAAGCTTTGTTTCCCCTATTAATGAAGACTTGGAACCCATAAGGCAAGAACCAATCTGCTCTAAATGAATATTTAATTTCTGCTGCCAAAGTTGCATCAGTCTGGATCTAGAATTTTTTGTGGCTGCATAACAATATTTTTTTTAGTTTCAGGCAGTTATCTAAGCCCTTCTTGAAACCCTCAACTGTTCTTGCTATGACCAGCTCCTCAGGCAGGCTATTCCACAGAATCACAGTTCTCATGGGGAAAAAGGCTTTTCTCCTCTGAAGATTAAATCCTTTTTTTCTCCAGTTGAAGGGAATGTCCCCTTGTCTTTTGAGGGGGTTTTCCCCATACTTTTTGTAGGGGCCATTTATATACTTATATAAATTAATCATGTCTCCCTGTTGTTGTCTTTTCTCAAGACTAAATAATTTCAATTCTTTTAACCTCTCCTCATAACTAAGATAATCCCTTTTTAGTTTAGTTGTTCATCTTTGCACTCTCTCTAGCTCCATTACATCTTTTCTATAGACTGGATCTCAGAACTGAACAGCATATTACAAGTGAAGCTGCACTAATGCTTTATATAGCGGTAATATTATATCCCTGTCCTGCGAGTCCATGCCTCTTTTAATACACGCCAATATATTGCTGGGTTTAGAGGCAGCTGATAGACACTGAATGCTGTTCTGTAATCTATGATCTACAAGAACGTACAGATTCTTCTCAACCTGTGATTGTCCCAGTTTTTCACCCCCTATGACATATGATGCCTGCAGATTATTAGTGCCCAGATGTAGAACTTTACATTTATTCAAATTGAACCTCATTTGCCAAGTGTGTCCAGGTCTGTTTGTAATCTATGAACATCTTCCGTAAATTGCACTACATTGCATAGCTTGGTGTCATCTCCAAAAATAGAAACAGTTCTATTAATCCCCTCCACTATGTCATTAATAAACACATTAAATAGAAGAGGAACCATTACTGAACCTTGGGTTACAGCAGTTATAACCGGGGACCATTATCAGAGAGATTTTTCAAGGACATAAAATTATATATATGTATTATCTGCAAAGAAAGTGAATTGGCACCAGTCCGTTACACAGGAACTTAATCAGTGCTGAAAAACACGGAGGTTGAAGTCCTCTAATATTAAACAGTGGTGCATGCTAAAACAGGCATTCCCATGTAGAATATTCATAATAAGAAAATCCATAAAAAATGGCACATGAATGAACAACAGCGTATGAACGGGAGAATGAGAGATACCCTCTCATTCTATGGCTGTTTCGCGTCACAAGACGCTTTCTGTAGGCAAATTCATTCATTGCTATTTTGCCCATATCTGTTTTTTCTGTTAGTATTTCTATCATTTTCTTTTTTAACTTATTTTAATATCATTTTTTCTAATTTATATAGATTTTTTTGTATATTTTTTATATACAATATATTTGATCTAGCACTTTTTTCTTTATTGGGTATACATGCTGTGCCAGACCCGACACTTTTGTATGCGCTAATTCTATGGGGGTTTGTCACGCCAGATTTGTAAAAAACGCCATAGTTATCATATGTCACACCAAAATGTGGTGCGAAACTGTCAGACTAATCCATACCAATTTCATAGTGGCGAGGCTGAGACAAATTGTGCCACATTCACACTCTATGCGGCACTTTTTGCCGCATGAATGTGTCTCAGAGTGTAACACATTGGTAAAGTGTCACTTTTCATACAGTTTTACTGCAATGTGGGAATTGGCTACATGGTTTTTTTGGTGAAACGTTTATTCTATACGTTTTTCCTATATAAACCATAATGTCCATTATCTTATTGTGAAACTGCATGGGGTTCAGTAACTGGGAACTGAGCTGCTGGGCTTCAGTTTACACTGTGTTCCAAATTATTATGCAAAAAGTGTTTAGGAGTGATAAGGTAAGAATTTTTTTGTTTGTCAGTTAAACTCATTGATGGTGATGTGTGTCAGGGCTCTTTATATCACTGAAAGCATTTGCAGACACCTGTGCTAATTAGTTTGGCAGGTGTGTCCAATTAAAGGCAAGACTACTTAAGAAGGCTGTCCCACATTATTAAGCAGCCTACATTTTCAGCCAGAATGGGAAAGAAAAAGGATGTGTCGTCTGCTGAGAAGCAACAAATCGTGGAGTGTTTAGGTCAAGGCATGACTACAATCAACATTGCCAAGACACTTCATTGTGATCATCGCACAATCAAGAAGTATGTAGCTGATTCATAGCACACACGTGTGCGTGCTGATAAGGGAAAATTAAGGACTCTTTCCAACAGGCAATTACGTCATGTTAAAAGAGCAGCTGCAAAAATGTCTTGTCATAGCAGCAGACAAATTTTTGAAGCTGATGGTGCCTCCTACGTCCCCCGGACAACAAGATGCAGGGTCCTTCAAAGGTTTGCAGCTGTGCGTAAGCCATCCTGTCGACCTCCTCTATCCACTGCACACAAGCAGAAACGGCTCCAATGGGCCAAACAATACATGAAGACTGACTTCAAAACTGTTTTGTTGACAGATGAGTGCCGTGCAATGCTTGATGGTCCAGATGGATGGAGTGGAGGATGGCTGGTTGATGGACACCCCATGCAAACCCAGCTACAGCACCAACAAGGAGGAGGTGGAGTAATGTTTTGGGCTGAAATCATGGGGAGAGAGATTATCAGCCCCTTTAGGATCCCTGAAGGTGTAAAGATGAACTCCATAATGTATGTGGAGTTTCTCAAACAGCACTTCCGGCCATGGTTCAAGAAGAAGAACCGTGCATTCCGCAGCAAGATCATTTTCATGAATGATAATGCACTGTCTCATGATGCAAATAACACATCTGCATCTCTGGCTGCTATGGGCATAAAAGGGGACAAACTTATGGTGTGGCCTCCATGCTCCCCTGACCTCAACCCCATTGAGAACCTCTGGAGCATCATCAAAAGGAGTGTCTATGATGGCGGGAGGCAGTTCACAACTAAGCAACAGCTCTGAGAGGGTATTCTGTCCTCATGCAAAACAAAGCAGAAACCATCCAAAACCTGACAAATTCAATGGACGAGAGAGTTCAGAAGCTCATTTCGAACAAGGGATCCTATGTTCACATTTGACTTGAAAACTGTTTGATTTCATTTTGTAATAACCTGCTAATGCTTATAATTCACAAATGACCATTTTTTTGTTCGTTATAAAAATGAAAAGGTTGAAAACTCTGCTGTGCATAATAATTTAGATCATGCATTTTTGAGGTTTGTTTTTTTAATAAAGAATACTGTTATCATAGGCAGTTTGTTCAAAAACCGTTCAATTATACTCTAATAGTTGATGACTGGAAAATTACAATGACTGCAATTCATATAAGTAATTTTGGAGAATAAGAGAACATATTATTTGCATAATAATTTGGAACACAGTGTATGTGCTCATACAACCACCAGAATGCAACATTATAATTATGATCACATTAAATCATGTTATTTTTTTTTTTTTTTTTACTAATTCAAACATATTTATCTTAATCAAAATCAATAATGCAAACCTTGAACTATAATTTCTATTGATATCTTTAAACTTGATTATGCAAAAACATGATCAAATAATATCGGAAATAAGAAAAACGGGAAGAGGTATAATGTGTTGTATTTTCTTACACTCTATAAACATAATATTACCAACAATGTTGCAATTGAGATATACAAGGACATGTATGAAACCTGGTGCCTCAAAACAATTTTCCACGTCTTTTTTTCAGTGTATAATGCTCCAAATGTGTATAAATGAATGCCAGAATTAGACAATGGCTGCTTAAACAGTTAATTGAGACCGGGTTTATGGTAGGTGCTGTATTGGTATTAATTATTTAATTTAAAATTTTAAATATATTTTATAGGAGATAATTTTATATTTTTGGGATATTATCTAATTTTATATTTGTTTTATAGTATCTAATTTATTATTAAATTTATGTAATTTAATTTTATATAGTTTGATAATGATCATAAATTACTTTGTATTATTTTACTGGTATGAGTTGAGAAATAAGGGACATTCTTTGCCCTTATGGAAAATCTAGTTCCATTACGACTACTCAGACTCAGGCAGACCACATTGAAATTGGTGTGGCTGTTAGAGCACTTATGTACCTCATTATGCCGTCCCACATTCAGAAAGGTGTCTAATATTACGAATGTGGTGCGACATGCCTCCAGAACGTCCCCCCATCTTTGGCACATTACAAAGTTTCGGGCTCACAGTGCACCCAACATGTTAGTTCGATGCGCCATTCATTGGCAAATTAGTACTACTGACTTTTGCCTTCATTTAATGCCAGAACATTAGAACTGACCCCTTCATACATGTCACCCATAGTTGCTAAATATAACTAGCAATGGTTCAACAGATCGTTTCTATAATTCAGTCCAAATGGTATGCGTGTATAAAGCTTTAAAATCCAATATACTTCAAGGCAAATCAAACGTTGCTGCAGATCACCCCTCCTTGGTCCTAGTTTAACTCTTCAATACCAAAGAATAAAAAGGAGGAAATGTCACCCTGATCCACTACAGAAAAATGTTTGGATGCCCACAATGGATTAGTGTAACTGAAATTCATGGTATGGAAATATGTTCCTAAATGGGACTTTTAAGATTACATTTTGTGCATCCAACCTAAAGTAAATTGTATGCCTGACATTTAATCACATCATCCCTAATCTTGTAAAAAAAATTGCGCTAACTGGAGTTAAATTCTGTGATGTTCTTGGTTTAGTTGCACATATTGCAACAAAGACCTCGACATTTAAAATAACCTTTTAGTCACACAATGCGGTGGAGGTCAGAAGGCATTTCAAAAGATCAAGAGGCCAAAGAGGATGATTTTGTCTGCTCTCATGCCCAATCGCTGATGCTGGTCCGATGGCAGAAAAGCGGTCAGCAATGCCTCACAGTGCCTGTGGTTTCTAGCCCGCAGCTAAATGTAGACTGTGAGGCAGAAGAAGTCACCTGTGATAATGATTGCATTACGGATCGAACGTGGTCTTTTGAGCAGCAGCTGGCGAGCGCATCATCAGTAGAGGAGGAGGATTGGGTAGTGTCAGTGCGGGTCTGGCCTCAGAAAGTCAGAGGGCGGTCGCAGAAGTCCACTGACATTACTCCACAAACTGTGGTCAGTGGTGGCAGCGGAGACACCAGTACTAGGTTTTAACAGTCAAAGAGGTCCAGGACCGGTAAAACCTGGGCCTTTTTCAATCAAGCCTCAGATTCGCCGACTGACTGACGGATTTGCCGTCAACGCATCAGTAGAGGAAAGAATTAAAAGAATTTAAGCACCAGGAGCATGAACAGGCACATTCATGGAAAGCATGAATTGCTGTGGAATAGGCGTTTGGAGAAAAAAGGCCACAGAGATCCTGTGCTTCCAACCACATCCTCTGTCTCCTCCTCCTCTGCCACTTCCAAGCCCAAGCAGTCTTCTGCTGCCGATGTGCTGGAACAACATGAGCAAGCACCACCCCAGTCCCAGATACTGTTGGCCAATTCCCACCCCAGCAACACAGTCTCTACCTTCCCCTTCCACCAGTGTGATCTGCATGCCGTACAGCAGAAGATTATGTGTAAAACTGTGATATACATTTCATATGAAAGTTTGGATACAATCAATATTTAACAAGTGAATATTAAAGAGAATTTAAATGGAAATAAGCACTCATTGGTGAAAATACAGCGGCATATATAACTGTTGATGCAGTTTGGGATGGATTTAAGTGGGCCTAGAAAATATCATAACACATGATACCTGTGGTATATAAAAATTGAAAGGAAGGGTTCATAAGGAGAGATTTGCTGAGCATGTGCACTCAACTTCTTTAATTGACCATGACGAGGCCTGTTCTGAGTGAAACCTGTCTTGTTTAACCACTGTATGGTCTTAGACACAGTGCTGCAGCTCAGTTTCAGGGTGTTGGCAATCTTCTTATAGCCTAGGCAATCTTTATGTGGAGCAACAATTCTTTTTTCAGATCCTCAAAAAGGTCTTTGGCATAAGATTGCATGTTGAACTTCCAGTATGAGATAATGTTAGAGTGATGAAACCAAATGTAACACCCCTTCTCCCCATTCACACCTGAGACCTTGTAACACTAAGAGTCATATAACACAGTGGAGGAATAATGGCAAATTGGGCAAAATTGTTCCTTTTTCACTTAGTGGTGTACTTACTTTTGTTGCCAGCAGCTTATATATTGATGGCTGTGTGCTGAGTTATTTTGAGGGCACACCACTGTTATACAAGCTGTACACTGACTACTTTACATTGTTTCAAAGTGTAATATCGTCAGTTTTTTCCCATGAAAAGATATAATACAATATTTACAAAAATGTGAGGGGTGTACTAACTTTTGTGAGATACTGTACATATGTATAAGAAAACAAGTGTATGTTTGCAGATGTGAGCAGAAATATAGGGCGACATGTATGAACGTTTGCTATATTTTTAATCAGCTGCACTACAATATCAGGCGAATTACAGAGCACGCGGAACTTTGTAATGCGCATGAGATTGGGGGGCATGCTGGAGGTGTGTCGCACTACAACCGTACTAAGCTACACATTTATGAATTTTGAACGGCAAATCCAGGTACTTTACTACTGGAACAGGTAGACTACTTTAAAAGTGGTTTACATGAGCCAGAAGTGTCGCTTTGTAGCTAGAAAGCGCCCAAATCTATGACCCGCAGTAGAACAGGTTCATAGATTCAGGCGCATTCTACGCTACTAATACACAAAAAAAATTGTGCTCATAATGTAGAAAACTAAGAGAGAGAGAGAAATTACAGTCTCAAATGTTTGCTAACTAAGAACCTGAAGATAGATGTAAGATCACTCCTTATAACGAGGTATACTTTTTCATTTTGCAGAATGTTAGAATTAGAAAAATGATCTGGAATGTCCCAGCACTTGTTTCTCATGGATGCCACGTTAAATAAGTGTGCTTTACCTATATAAATGCTCTGCTCCATTCAGCCATCAAACTGCATTCAGAGGAGCTGCAATCAAAGATTCTTTTTTCATACTAGTTCTGTTCTTCATGTTTTCCCATGGTACAAAAATTTAGGCAGGTGTTTATTAGCACAAATTAAGCAATCAGTTACTGTATGTTCTACCATCATGACTAACAGAAATGCATAAACCCTAAAGTCACTGTTGATTGCTTGGCAGATCCAATTAAACACCTGTTTAGGCCTAGTTCAGCAAATCGTTATAATAATTATGTCCAGAAAAGTAATTTCAAAGCCAACATTATTTTCATATCCCTCAAATCTTTGCTGATAATGCACATTTCAAATGTATAACATGATTTACATATCTGCCATGTAAAGAACTTATTTTAATATAAAAACTTAGATTTTCGTAAAATGTTACTGCTGTCTATTTTTCTATCTCTTATCTTTGTCTATTATTTTGATTTATCTATACACATCTATTTAGATGTGTGTGTAAAATTATTATACATTTCTTTTTTGTTTGTAAGTGGAGAAAATATGTATAATGAATAAATTGAGGAATAGTAATGGAAAACAGAAAGAAGTAATTAAAATGATGTTAAACAGGTTGTCTGGGTCATTTTAATAAAATCTTTTTAGGATATGTTTGCTCTGCTAAAATAAATAAAAAACTTTAATCTCACCTGCATTTCAGCTCTGCTACTTTCTACCATCTCTGCAGGTCTTGTGCTTACTTCTGGTTCTGGCCGAATAGACCATTAGCATTGTAGCCACTGATTAGCTTCAGCAGTCCGCTGCCATTGCCTGACATGATTATTTGGAAATGAATGCTCTGAACAGTTACATCAAAAAATGGAATGTGACCCCTGAGCCAATCAGTGACTGCAGAGGACCACAGAGATTGTGGAAAGTGGCAGCCGTGGAACACAGGTGAGATGAAAGGTCACTATTAGCAAATGTAAATAGAAAAACGGCATCCACACAAAAAACTAAGGCAATAGATTAAAAAATAAAAATGTTTATTAATATATTAATATATTCTTAAAAGCAATACATGGTACAGGTGTAAACTCCAAGCACAGAAGACATCACTGCACTGACTCGTTTCGGCAAAAACCTTATTCGTAGGGGGCCACAAAGGTCAAATATAGTCTTTTTTTTTTAAACAAAACAACCGTAAAACCTAAACATAAATTTTTTTAAAATGACCTGGGACCAAAACCCTAAAAAATTTTCAATTATTATTATTTTCAAAGCATTATAAAAAGGAAGATGGGCAAAATTTTCCCCAAAAAATTTTTGGTCCGGTCACTTCGCCGAAATTTTCCCCCCCAAAAATAAATTCGGTCCAAAATTAAATTTTGGGGCGAATTACGTTTAAAAAAACAGCTATTTCCCGGGTGCACAGACCTGGGAGGGGCTGAAAACGTTTTACCTGCTTAAATATGCCCGAGGGAAACTTTGGTTTTTGGGCTTCCCTCAATGTTTGTTTTTAGTATGACACGCACATGACTGCCGCCGCTTTAAATCGCTTTCACCTAAAAATTCCCTTGGGGACTTAAAGGGCAAAAACTGACCAAAAAAAAATGAAGGGGGGAATGTTTTCCTGATTTAAAATCATGGCAGCCCAAATCTGGAAAAAAAACAAGCTGAAGCTCAGGGGGCAACATTAATGACAGAGGTGGAGGTGGGCGGCGGGGAGCAAACAAGAAACAAGAGGGTCAGACGTGGCCACAATGCATTTTGGGGGGGGCAAAAACAGGGGTAGGCCACAGAGTGGCACAATGAACCCGTTGGAGGTTTTTGCACAGCCCGCAAAGGGGGTCAACCTGGCACCAAAGACAAATTTTGGGGGTGGCAAAAACAGGAGTGGGGCCCCGAGTGGGACCAAAGAAAAGTGTTTGGGGGTCACGGCAACAGCAGCAGACAGAGGCACCAAAGGGCAGGAGGGGCAAAAAAGGGGGGAACCCAGGTGGAAAAGGCACAGGGACGAGCAGCAGCCCTGAGCTATGGGAGTGGGGACAATTTACATTCTTGGGGGTGGGGAAAAAAACCCAGTAGGGGCCCCCGATGGCACAATGAAACAGTGTGGGGTTTTACTCAGAAAAGGGGGTCAGCAGTGGGACAATGCATTTCGGAGGGCAAAAAAGAAAAAGGGCCCCAAAAATTGGGGCCCAATACAGAGAGGAAGGTGACGGCAGCAGCACAGAGGTCCCGACAGTGACACAATGGACACAGTGGGGGAAAATTTTCACGGCACAGCAGCATGAGGTTCCCGACAAATGGCACAATGACATTTGGGGGGGGTGGCATAAAAGGGTTTAAATCAAGGCCACAGGAAATTTTTCCCAATGGACATAAAGTGTTTACGGGCAGCAGCCCGAGGTCGAAAGTGGCACAAAAGACATTCGGAGGGTTTTAAAAAAGGGAATAGGGCCCCCAGAGTGGGGGCCCAATTGGGAAAAAAGTGGGGGTTCGGCCCG
>JAODAL010065641.1:0-18140 GCA_025379985.1 Phyllomedusa bahiana
GTAAGAACCGAAAACACAGCCCTGAATTCAAAGTGAAACCAAGAAAACAGGACTGAGGTAAGATTAATCAATGTAGTGAGACAACCCCTTTAAGCACAGGGTCTAAATATGTTGATATGAAATTGAATGAATCAATCAATCACCAGACGATATGATCCCACTGGGCTGGTTTTGTATATTTTGCACACAAGTCTGTATAATGAAAAACAATAAAATTTCAATCCCTAAAGTCAACAGTGGGCTGCATCATCTCCTCAGGTCGCTATAGCTACAGACCTGTTCTATCTCTCGTGATAGGCTGCCAGCACTGGTTGCTATAGCTAGAGACCTGTTCGATCTCTCATGATAGGCTGCCAGCACTGGTTGCTATAGCTACAGACCTGTGTGATCTCTCCTGATAGGCTGCCAGCACTGGTCACTATAGCTACAGACCTGTTCTATCTCTCATGATAGGCTGTCAGCGCTGGTTGCTATAGCTACAGACCTGGCTTGTACTGCAGCCTAATAGAAGCCAGTAAACGCCCCTGAATTCAAAATGAAACCAAGAAAACAGGACTGAGGTGAATGGAATCCATGTAGTGCGACAACCCCTTTAAATATACTCAGCAGCTGAGGCTGGCGGTGGAGCTACACCATGAATAATGGCGCTCGGCCCCTCTCACCAGACAGCGCTGTTTACCTGCTGTTTGCATAGCTCTGCCGAATCCTTGCTGAGGGAATCCAGAGCAGCAGGGATACTGGGACGTGTGAGATGAAGCGAGGGGCATGATCTGCAAACAGCGTGATCCTCATCCCCGGCCAGAAATGCTGGAGCTGATGTCCCAGTGCTAAAGGCCATGACTATTCATATTTACCTAGTACACAACACCCTCTGGCCCGGGGATATCATCTCCCTTAATCCTGCTCATGGGGTCAGTGAGGGACACAGAAGAGTCTGGCAGATTCCCTGATATCAGAGACCAATTATCTGAATCTAGAATATCACACATAGTTCTGCTTATCACTCTAAAAGAATCAACTTTGTATCAATTTCTTACACTATGTTGCGACTTTGTAGCTTTTTTATACTATGTATCATCTTTTTATACTTTGTTGTGACTGTAGAAACTTTTATGCTATGTAGCAACTATGTATCATCTTTTTATGCTATGTTGCGACTTTGTAGGATCTTTTTATACTATGTGGTAACTTTTTATCATCTTTATACTATGTTGTGACTTTGTAGCATATTTTATACTATGGTGCAACTTTGTATAATCTTTTTATACTGTTGCAATTTTGTTTCATCTTGTTATACTATGTTGTGACTTTGTAAAATCTCTTTACACTATGGGAGAGATGTATGAATCGAAAGTTCATTTTCTCATCTATTTATCAGTGTATAAAGTGCCTAAATGTAAGAAAGTGTTATTTAGCGATTATAAAAGGAGTGTAATGTTCATAGCGCTTCGACTGTCTGTTTGGCGCATTAAAGAACATTAGTAATGCTCATAACATGTATAAAGTCTATAGATAGTCTGAAACTAAAAGAAAAGTCATTAGAATAGCATGTCATTGAATAGAAACTATGTTGGAGAAAACCACAGGTCCCATCCTTACATGTGCTGTGCCGGATCTTGATGTATGTAGAATAAAGGATGAGAGCAGCAATAATAAATTTCATATTTAATGTAGTAAAAATGTAAAAATCTGAACATCATCATCGATGGGTTTTAATGTAGAATTAGTTGTAGATTCTTTTCATTTTAAATGCATTTTATAGGAGATATTTTTTATATTTTTGGGATATTATATATTTTTATATTAATTTTATATTATTTTTATCTGATACATTTTTTTTTTATTACAAATTTAATTTCATATAGTTTGATAATTATCATAAATTACTTTTTATTATTGCACTGGTGGAAGGTGAGAAATATTGGACATTTTTGTCCTAACAGCAAATCCAGCTCCATTTCGACTCCTCAGGCTCAGACAGAGCACATTGAAATAGGTCTGTCTGTCCGAGCAGTAATGTGCCACATTCATATATGTGTCTAATATTACGAATGTTGTGCAACGCCCCCAGAACACCCCCTCATGTTAGACGCATTAGAAATTGTTGAGTCTTACGAACAATGCACTGAACACATTCATTAGGTGCATTAGACATTGTAGCCGCTTACTTAGGTGCATTTTACGCCAGAAAAGGGTGAAAAATCCGATCATACAGGTCTCCCTATGTGGCAACTTTGTTTCATCTTGTTATACTATGTTGCAACTTTGCATAATCTTTTTATACCGTGTGGCAACTTTGTAGCATCTTGTTATACTATGTAGCAACTTTGTATAATCTTTTTTTTTTACTATGTGGAAACTTTGTTGTGCCTTGTTATACTATGTTGCGACTTTCTATAATATTTTTATACCGTGTGGAAACTCTGTAGCATCTTGTTATACTATGTTGCAACTTTGGCTCTTGGAAGGCAGGAAGGACAAAACTAAAACCATAAATCCAAAAATAGCTGCGACCTGAAGGGGTTAAGATTTAGAAACAAAAAAAAACCTTCATAAGTGAATCCAGCCTCTGCTCCTCCTGCGACTGCTGTCATAGGTTCATTATAGCGAACTAATGAACATTTCTATGTCATGTTGTGCAGTAAAACCACCATATCCAGAGAGGAGCCGTGTATCATCTGTGCACATTACACAAAACATCACATTCAGTCTAATCCTCTACATACTGATCTATATAGTGATCCTCAACCGCTGGCTGTCAGGGACGGTGGGAGTAGTAGTCTGGAACAGGATGAGGATCACTGCTTTGTATTAAACATCACTTATGCTTTTTATTACACTCTTTAACACTGTTGACTTTAGAGATTGAAATTTTATTGTTTATCATTATATGGACGTGTGTGCAAAATATACAAGAACCAGTCCAGTGGGATCATATCGTCTGCTGATTGATTAATTCATTTTCATATCAACATACTTAGGACCCGTGCTTAAAGGGGTTGTCTCACTACAGTGATTCATCTAATCTCAGTCCTGTTTTCTTGCTTTAACTTTGAATTTCAGGGGAGTGTTTACTGGCTTCTACTAGGGTGCAGTAGAAGCCAGGTCTGTAGCTATAGCAACGAGTGCTGGCAGCCTATCAGGAGAGATCAGACAGGTCTGTAGCTATAGCAACCAGTGCTGACAACCTATCAGGAGAGATCAAACAGGTCTGTAGCTATAGCAACCAGTACTGACAGCCTATCAGGAGAGATCAGACAGGTCTGTAGCTATAGTGACCAGTGCTGACAGCCTATCAGGAGAGATCAGACAGGTCTGTAGCTATAGTGACCAGTGCTGACAGCCTATCAGGAGAGATCAAACAGGTCTGTAGCTATAGTGACCAGTGCTGGCAGCCTATCAGGAGAGATCTAACAGGTCTGTAGCTATAGCAACCAGCGCTGGCAGTCTATCAGGAGAGATCTAACAGGTCTGTAGCTATAGGGACCTGAGGAGCTGATGCAGCCCACACAAGAGGGGATTTCTAGGAATAGGTAGGACACTGGTAATGGACACATATTGCAAAGTGACTTGTTTTTGCAAGATCTTTAACATAAAAAAAACAGCGATCTCTGTAGTGAGACGACCCCTTTAAAACTGTCATCTACTGTTGATAGAGAGTGAAGAAATCAAGCCTGGAGAAAAAGAAGATCAGCGAACTTGGCGGAAATTCAACCAATTTGTATGGTCTGTATGCGGAGCTAGAAGCCCATCCTGCAGCTGTCGCTGTTCTTCAAGGCCCAACTTTACCCCTTGAAGACGCTTCACTTTTTGGATTTTTGGTTGTAGCCCAGCCCCTTCTGCCTTCTGAGAGCCATAACTTTTTTTCTATTTTTCCACCTACTTAGCCATATGAGGGCTTGTCTTTTGCGGGACAAGACATACTTTTTATCCCAGGACATACCATTTAACGGTCATAAACTTCCAAGAGGTGAAAAAGATGATCAGCTAAAAATGCAATACATTTACATGGAAGTCCTAAAGAAAGCATTATGCTACATCAAACATGAAAAACATTTGAATGCTTAGTCACATGAAATTGACAAAAAATGCTTAAGCCACCCACGAACTTACAACGTGATCTCAAGGCCGGGTGGTCCTACTCTATCTTTACCTCTCAAAAGAGCCAAATTCGGGCCTCTCACTGGGTCATCCGACCTCCATTATCCAGAGAGAAAAATAAAAAACACACCAACCCTGCAAGCATACTGCACTGATATAACAGCCTGTGAAAGTGGGCGGGATGCAGAAAACCAAAATGGGGCATCCTTTTTCCCTAAAATTAAAAGCAATAATGCCAAATACAAAGTTATTTTTGCACAAAACTCTCTCTCTCTCTTCCCCTCTTCTCTCTCCTGCCACCACAACCCCCTGCATTTATCCTGCCGCCCCAAGACCCCCTCATTATATGCCGCCACCACAGACCCCAGCATTTATGCCCGCCACAGACCCCCATGCTTATTGCCCCGCCAGACCCCCATTCATTATAGCCGCCACGACCCCCATTATTATATCCTGCCACAGCACCTCCCCCTGTCACCCGCACGCTCACCTCCGCTCCCCGCCCCCTCCGCTGCCCACCTGTGCCCCGCCGGGCCGCCGCTTTCCCCCCGTTGCCGACCTGTTTCTGCCCCCCGACCTGTGCTGCCGCCCCCTCGCCTCGCTGCCACCTGTGCTGCCGCCGCCGCTCGCCCTCCGTGCCGACCTCGCTGCCGTGCCCTCACCTGCGCTGCCCCGGGCCCCCTTTACCGCGCTTTCCGCCGCCCTTTTACCTCGCGCGCCGCCACCACCTGGCGCCGCCGCAACCTCCCAGGGTCCCCGTCCAGTCTCCCAGTGGCCCTTTTGCATCCGCTTTCAGGATGCAAAGCCAGTGATACGGGCCCGGAGTGTGGGGCGCTTTTTGGGCAATGCCAAAAGCGGCTCCATTATCTCCCCCATGGGGGTTTTTCACTTGCGTAAACCCAATAAATTGACATTCCCAATTCTTAAAGCGGATCGAAAAGCGCAGGGGAAACCCTCAAAAAGGTCGCTGATCTCCCCCTGGAAACCATGCGCTTTTGAAATTCAACTCAATTTTTAATCCCGACAATTTTTTGATCCCTTTGCGATCCGTAAAACGGGTCACAAAAAAAACCTTGAACAAAACCCCTTTCAAGCGCAAAAAATTTTGTGTAACTTTTTATTTATTTGTGAAATGGCAGAAGGGGGTGATTTGAACTTTTATTATTAATGTTTATAATTTTAAAACTTTTTTTAAAATGTTTTTTATTTTTTTTTTAAATGTTTTTTATTTCACTTGTACGTGCCGTCCCCTTAGGGGAACAATGGCGGGGGGGGGGGTGTGTGTGTGCATTCGCTTGTACTCCCTTCTGCATTATTGATATAATACAGAAGGGTGTACAAAGATGGCGCGCCCATTACTTTCTGCCTACGGAGGTGCTAAGGCGGGATGGAGCGGACAATGACCGACAACAGCATAGACTGGAGCCGGCTCCGATCCATGCTGTTAAATCCTTCAGACACTGCAGCGATCACGGCCACAGCAACTAAGGGCAACAGGTACCTTTAGGGCTGCGCCATTTTTTTGGTGTGTTTTGCGCCAAAAAACTTGACGCCCTATTCTCTATATAAACGAACTGTAGGACACCAAAACTAGGTGCATTATACGCCGGGCACAACACATTTGAATGCACCTAAAGTAGGTGCATCAAACATGTCAGCAATGATACGCTATGTGCCTACATTATGCTATGTGCCTAGAGTAGGTGCAGCAATTTTACTATGCAAGATAGCAGACGCCAGATTTTTGGCAGGCTCATCCATTCAGGCGCACTGTACACTCATTTAATGCGCCTGGCGTGGAGGTGCCTCTTTTTAGACATGTCGCCCTAAATGCTTTCTTAGATGGAGAACCAGAGGGGGCCAAATGCTAGGAGCCGGGGGAGCAACAGAGAGGACAATACAGGGGTCCTAAACACTGAGCTGCTGGCATGGCAAAGTGGGCACAGAGACCCAATCAGAGCAGGACCGTGCCTAAGCTGACCCCTGTCCAATGCTGAAAGTGTCTACAATGGGCATCAGAACTTGAAGAAGGTGCCTGGTCTGATGGGTCACCTGAGGAATAGACGGTGCCAGGATGAATTATGGGAAGAAGACAAGATGGAGTAAGTGATGGGCAGTGTTCTGCCGGGGGGTCCAGGTATCATGTGGATGTAACTGTGACACATCTAACGTTCAGGATAACGCTCCCCGGGGGCCACACTGCAAATATTGCCCAGCAACGAGGAATATGACAGAGAGACCAAGGCGGTGACTCGGCTCCTTATCCCCTGATCGCAATCTGATCTGTGGGATGAGCTGAAGAACAAGATCCATGGAGGCCACAGCGAGCAACTTACAGGGTCTTACAGGACTCTTCACAGGATCTGATATCACAGGACTCTTCACAGGAGTCCAGACCCCAGGGTGAGAGTTTGGGTCTGCTCCTCACAGGATCTGATATCACAGGACTCTTCACAGGAGTCCGGACCCCAGGGTCAGAGTTTGGGGCTGGTCCTCGCAGGATCTGACACCACAGGTCTCTTCTCAGGATTCCGGTCCCCAGAGTCAGAGTTTGGGGCTGCTCCTCACAGGATCTGATACCACAGGACTCTTCAGAGGAGTCCGGACCCCAGGGTCAGAGTTTGGGGCTGCTCCTCACAGGATCTGATACCACAGGACTCTTCACAGGAGTCCGGACCCCAGGGTCAGAGTTTGGGGGCTGCACCTCGCAGGATCTGATACCACAACTCTTCACGAGTCCGGACCCCAGAGTCAGAGTTTGGGGCTGCTCCCCACAGGATCTGATACCCCAGGACTCTTCAGAGGAGTCCGGGCCCCCGGGGTCAGATTGGGGGCTGCCCTCGAGGACTGATACCAAGGACTTCTTCACGGGAGTCCGACCCCGGGCAGATTTTTTGGGTTTCTCCTCGCAAATCATACCACAGGACTCTTAAAAAGGATCCGCCCCAAGTCAATTTTGGGGGGCTGCCCTCACGGGATCTGATACCACAGATCTTCAGAGGAGTCCGGGCCCCGGGGGTTAAAGCAGGGCCGCCCCTCACACCTAAAGGACTACCCACAGGACTCTTCACAGGAGCCCGGGACCCCAGAGTCAGATTTTGGGGGCTGCTCCCACAGGATCTATACCAAGGGACCTTTAGAGGAGTCCGGGCCCCGGGTAAAGGCAGGGCCGCACCCACACCTTATAGGGTTTGACCCCAAAAGACCTTCGAAGTCCGGGCCCCGGGTTAAACCAGGGGCCGCACCTCACACCTTAAAGGATCTGACACCACAGGACTCTTCACAGCAGTCCAGACCCCAGGGTCAGAGCACAAGGGGGAAATACTGAGTATGAGGCAGGTGGTTTTATTGTTCTGGCTGATGCTGCAGTTATTACATGGATTCTCTGTAGACATTTCCGCTCGTGCTCTCTCCATGGATCCAGCGTTTGTATTGATGTTTGTTTTCTGCCCATTACCCAGGGATGACACCGGCAGATTGTGCGGCTTTGTAGCCTCCTCGCTGATATTGGGCGCCTGGGACCCGGTCACCTCTGTGCGTGCCGAGCAGGACGCTCCACGCCGAGGCCTCACTGGTAACAACCAGACGGATTGAGCTGGAGCCAGAATTTTGTTTTTAGTTCCCTCAAGGCAAATGACAGTGAAGGGCGAGTGCAGCCACTGACAGGTATCACCGCCGCCCTGTGTTCAGGAGACACTGATATTAACAGATCAGGCATCAAACATTAACCACAGGTATCCCAGAGTCACCCAGAACCCAGAGTCACCCAGGTCCCAGAGTCACCCAGGTCCCAGAGTCACCCAGATCCCAGAGTCACCCAGGTCCCAGAGTCACCCAGGTCCCAGAGTCACCCAGATCCCAGAGACACCCAGAACCCAGAGTCACCCGAAACCCGGATCACAGACCCCAGAGTCACCCAGATCCCAGAGACACCCAGAACCCAGAGTCACCCGAAACCCGGATCACAGACCCCAGAGTCACCCAGATCCCAGAGACACCCAGAACCCAGAGTCACCCGAAACCCAGATCACAGACCCCAGAGTCACCCAGATCATAGATCCCAGAGTCACCCAGAACCCAGTCACCCAGATCCCAGAGTCACCCAGATCCCAGAGTCACCCAGGTCCCAGAGTCACCCAGAAACCAGATCACAGACACCCAGAACATAGATCACAGAGTCACCCAGGTCCCAGAGTCACCCAGATCCCAGAGTCACCCAGGTCCCAGAGTCACCCAGATCCCAGAGTCACCCAGATCCCAGAGTCACCCAGGTCCCAGAGTCACCCAGAAACCAGATCACAGACACCCAGAACATAGATCCCAGAGTCACCCAGAACCCAGAGTCACCCAGAGTCACCCAGAACCCAGTCACCCAGATCCCAGAGTCACCCAGATCCCAGAGTCACCCAGGTCCCAGAGTCACTCAGGTCCCAGAGTCACCATGTCAGATTTACCGATCCATGAGTCAACCAGGTCCAAGGTGTCACCCAGGTCCCAGAGTCACCCAGATCCCAGAGACACCCAGAACCCAGAGTCACCCAGAACCCAGAGTCACCCGAAACCCAGATCACAGACCCCAGAGTCACCCAGATCATAGATCCCAGAGTCACCCTGATCCCAGAGTCACCCAGACCCCAGAAGAGTCCACCCAGGTCCCAGGAGTACCAGAAACCAGAATCACAGACACTCAATGAGTCACCGAACATAGATCAGATTCACCAGAACCCAGAGTCACCCAGAACCCAGTCACCCAGAACCCAGTCACCCAGATCCCAGAGTCACCCAGATCCCAGAGTCACCAGCGTACCTGAGTTCACTAAGGCTCCAGAGTCACCCGAGGTCCCAGCAGTCCATAGATCCCCGACTCACCAGGATCCAGAGTCACCCAGAACCCAATCTCAGCCCCGAGTCACTCCAAGAATACACCAGAACACAGACCCAGGTCACCACTGATCCAGATCATAGACCCCAGAGTCACCCAAATCCAGATCACAGACCCCATAGTCACCCAGATCCAGATCATAGACCCCAGAGTCACCCAGATCCAGATCATAGACCCCAGAGTCACCCAGATCCAGATCATAGACCCCAGAGTCACCCAGAACCCAGATCACAGACCCCAGTCACCCAGATCACAGACCAGAGTCACCCAGATTCCAGAGTCACCCAGGTCCCAGAGTCACCCAGATCCTAGAGTCACCCAGATCTAGATCATAGACCCCAGAGTCACCCAGATCCAGATCACAGACCCCAGAGTCACCCAGATCCTAGAGTCACCCAGATCTAGATCACAGACCCCAGAGTCACCCAGATCCAGATCACAGACCCCAGAGTCACCCAGATCCAGATCATAGACCCCAGAGTCACCCAGATCCAGATCATAGACCCCAGAGTCACCCAGATCATAGACCCCAGAGTCACCCAGATCATAGACCCCAGAGTCACGCAGATCACGATCATAGACCCCAGAGTCACCCAGAACCCAGATCACAGACCCCAGAGTCACCCAGAACCCAGATCCCAGAGTCACCCAGAACCCAGATCACAGACCCCAGAGTCACCCAGATTCAGATCACAGACCTCGGAGTCACCCAGATCCAGATCACAGACCCCAGGGTCACCCAGATCCAGATCACAGACCCTAGAGTCAACCAGATCCAGAACACAGACCCCAGAGCCACCCAGATCCAAATCACAGACCCCAGAGTCACCCAGAACCCAGATCACAGACCCCAGAGTCACCCAGATCCCAGAGTCACCCAGACCCCAGATCACAGACCCCAGAGTCACCCAGACCCAAGATCACAGACCCCAGAGTCACCCAGATCCAGATCACAGACCCCGGAGTCACCCAGATCCAGATCCCCCAAAAACCCCCCCCCATGACCTCGGAGTCTCCCAGATTCCGATCAACAGGACCTCGGAGTGAGTCACCCAGAAATCCCGACTCACAAGACCAGAGTCTACCCCAGATCCAGATCATAGACCCCAGAGTCACCCAGTTCCAGATCATAGACCCCAGAGTCACCTAGATCATAGACCCCAGAGTCACCAAGATCAGAGACCCCAGAGTCACCCAGAACCCAGATCAGAGACTACAGAGGCACCCCGATCACAGACCCCAGAGTCACCCTGATCCATATCATAGACCCCAGAGTCACCCAGACCCCAGCTCACATACCCCAGAGTCACCCAGATCATAGACCCCAGAGTCACCCAGATCCAGATCATAACCCCAGAGTCACCCAGATCCAGATCATAGACCCCAGAGTCACCCAATACCCAGATCACAGACCCCAGAGTCACCCAGATCACAGACCCCAGAGTCACCCAGATCACAGACCCCAGAGTCACCCAGAATCCAGATCATAGACCCCAGAGTCACCCAGATCCAGATCATAGACCCCAGAGTCACCCAGGTCATAGACCCCAGAGTCACCCAGATCCAGATCACAGACCCCAGAGTCACCCAGATCCAGATTACAGACCCCAGCGTCACCCAGATCCAGATCACAGACCCCGGAGTCACCCAGATCACAGACCCCAGAGTCACCCAGACCCCAGATCACAGACCCCAGAGTCACCCAGATCCAGATCACAGACCCCAGAGTCACCCAGATCCAGATCATAGACCCCAGAGTCACCCAGATCCAGATCATAGACCCCAGAGTCACCCAGATCCAGATCACAGACCCCAGAGTCACCCAGAATCCAGATCATAGACCCCAGAGTCACCCGTATCCAGATCATAGACCCCAGACTCACCCAGATCCAGATCATAGACCCCAGAGTCACCCAGACCCCAGAGTCACCCAGATCCTAGAGTCACCCAGATCCAGATCACAGACCCCAGAGTCACCCAGATCCAGATCATAGACCCCAGAGTCACCCAGATCCAGATAACAGTCCCCAGAGTCACCCAGAACCCAGATTACAAACCCCAGAGTCACCCAGATTCCTATAGTCACAGAGATCTAATCACAGCCCAGAGTAACCCAGATCCAGGATCACAGACCCAGATTCAACCAGATCCAGATCATAGACCCCAGACTCACCCAGATCCAGATCATAGACCCCAGAGTCACCCAGACCCCAGAGTCACCCAGATCCAGATCATAGACCCCAGAGTCACCCAGATCCAGATCATAGACCCCAGAGTCACCCAGAACCCAGATCACAGACCCCAGTCACCCAGATCCCAGATCCACTCAGATCTTAGAGTCACCCAGATCTAGATCACAGATCCCAGAGTCACCCAGATCCAGATCACAGACCCCAGGGTCACCCAGATCCAGATCACAGACCCTAGAGTCAACCAGATCCAGAACACAGACCCCAGAGCCACCCAGATCCAAATCACAGACCCCAGGGTCACCCAGAACCCAGATCACAGACCCCAGAGTCACCCAGATCCCAGAGTCACCCAGACACCAGATCACAGACCCCAGGGTCACCAGACAAAGATCACAGCCCAAGAGTCACCCCAGATCCGGATCACAGGACCCCAGAGTCACCCAGTTCCAGATCACAGCACACTCGGAGTCACTACCGTTCAGATCACAGACCTCGGAGTCACCCAGAATCCAGATCACAGACCCCAGAGTCACCCAGATCCAGATCATAGACCCCAGAGTCACCCAGTTCCAGATCATAGACCCCAGAGTCACCTAGATCATAGACCCCAGAGTCACCAAGATCATAGACCCCAGAGTCACCCAGAACCCAGATCAGAGACTACAGAGTCACCCAGATCCAGATCACTGACCCCAGAGTCACCCTGATCCAGATCATAGACCCCAGAGTCACCCAGACCCCAGATGACCGACCCCAGAGTCACCCAGATCCAGATCATAACCCCAGAGTCACCCAGATCCAGATCATAGACCCCAGAGTCACCCAATACCCAGACAACAGAACCCAGATGTCCACCCCAGATAACAGACACCAGAGTTCACCCAGATCACTAGGACACCCAAGAGTCACCAGACCAGAACCAGAATCCAGATCATAGACCCAGAGGTTTTTTCAAACAGATCCAAGATTCATAGACCCCAGAGTCACCCAGATCCAGATCATAGACCCCAGAGTCACCCAGAATCCAGATCACAGACCCCAGTCACCCAGGTCCCAGAGTCACTCAGATCTTAGAGTCACCCAGATCTAGATCACAGATCCCAGAGACACCCAGATCCAGATATAGACCCAGAGCTCACCAAATCCAGATCATGACACAGAGTCACCCAGGAACCAAGATACAGACCACAGAGTCACCCAGATCCCCGATCACAGACCCGGAGTCACCTGAATCAGATCACAGACCCCAGAGTCACCCAGATCCAGATCACAGACCCCAGAGTCACCCAGACCCCAGAGTCACCCAGATCCAGATCACAGACCCCGGAGTCACCCAGATCCAGATCACAGACCCCAGAGTCACCCAGATCCAGATCACAGACCCCAGAGTCACCCAGATCCAGATCACAGACCCCAGAGTCACCACAAGATCAGATCATAGACCCAGTCACCAGATCCAGAATCCTAAGACCCCAGGAGTCACCCAGACCCAGAGTCACCAGATCCTAGATTCATAGACTCCCAAGAGTCACCCAGATTCCAGATCATAGGACCCAGAGTCACCGGATCCAGATCATTAGACCCCAGGTGTCACCAGATCCAGATAATATTCCCCAAGATAGAGTCTCACCCATGATCCAGATTCATAGGACCCAAGAGTCACCCAGATCAGATAATAACCCATGAAGTCACCCAGATCATGATCATAGAAAAGCCAGAGTCACCCACAAACCCAGATCAGCAGACCTAAGTATCAGATCTCCAGACTATACCCAGGTCCCAGAGTCACCCAGGTCCCAGAGTCACCCAGGTCCCAGAGTCACCCAGAACCCAGATCACAGACCCCAGAGTCACCCAGAACCCAGATCACAGACCCCAGAGTTCAGTCAACACAGATTCCAGATCAAGCCCCAGAGTCCCCATAATCCAGATCATAGACCCCAGAGTCACCCAGAACCCAGATCACAGACCCCACAGTCACCCAGATCCTAGAGTCACCCATATCTAGATCACAGACCCCAGAGTCACCCAGATCCAGATCACAGACCCCCAGAGTCACCCAGATCATAGACCCCAGAGTCACCCAGATCCAGATCATAGACCCCAGAGTCACCCAGATCATAGACACAGAGTCAACCAGATCCAGTTATAGACCCCGAGTCACCAAGGATATACCGACCAAGTAGTCACCCAGATCCAGATCATAGACCCAGAGGTCACCAGATCCAGTCATAAAAAAAACCCCAGAGTCACCCAGATCCAGATTATAGACCCCAGAGTCACCAGATCCAGTTATAACCCTGAGTCACTCAGATCCCAGACTCACCCCAGGTCCCAGGCCAGAGTCACCCAGGTGCTAGAGTCACCCAGGTACCAGAGTCACCCAGAACCCAGATCACAGACCCCAGAGTCACCCAGAACCCAGATCACAGACCCCAGAGTCACCCAGAACCCAGATCACAGACCCCAGTCACCCAGATCCCAGATCCACTCAGATCTTAGAGTCACCCAGATCTAGATCACAGACCCCAGAGTCACCCAGATCCAGATCATAGACCCCAGAGTCACCCAAATCCAGATCATAGACCCCAGAGTCACCCAGAACCCAGATCACAGACCCCAGAGTCACCCAGATCCAGATCACAGACCCCAGAGTCACCCAGATCCAGATCACAGACCCCAGAGTCACCCAGATCCAGATCACAGACCCCAGAGTCACCCAGACCCCAGAGTCACCCAGACCCCAGATCACAGACCCCAGAGTCACCCAGATCCAGATCACAGACCCCAGAGTCACCCAGATCCAGATCACAGACCCCAGAGTCACCCAGAATCCAGATAAAAGACCCCAGAGTCACCCAGATCCAGATCATAGACCCCAGTCACCCAGATCCAGATCATAGACCCCAGAGTCACCCAGACCCCAGAGTCACCCAGATCCAGATCATAGACCCCAGAGTCACCCAGATCCAGATCATAGACCCCAGAGTCACCCAGATCCAGATCATAGACCCCAGAGTCACCCAGATCCAGATCATAGACCCCAGAGTCACCCAGATCCAGATCATAACCCCAGAGTCACCCAGATCCAGATCATAGACCCCAGAGTCACCAGATCCAGAGCATAACACCAGAGTCAACCAGATCAGATTCTAGACGCCAGGAGTCACCAAGAACCAGATACACAGTCCTAGAGTCACTCAGATCCCGACTCACCCGGTCCCAGAGTCACCCAGGTGCTAGAGTCACCCAGGTGCCAGAGTCACCCAGAAACCCAGATCACATACCCCAGAGTCATCCAGAACCCAGATCACAGACCCCAGAGTCACCCAGATCCAGATCAAAGACCCCAGAGTCCCCAAGTCCAGAATCACAGACCCCTGAGTCACCCAGAACTCCACAGATCACAGACCACCACCAGTACCAGATCCTAGGGAGTACCCAAATCTAGATCACAGACCCCAGAGTCACCCAGATCCAGATCACAGACCCCCAGAGTCACCCAGATCATAGACCCCAGAGTCACCCAGATCCAGATCATAGACCCCAGAGTCACCCAGATCATAGACCCCAGAGTCACCCAGATCCAGAACATAGACCCCAGAGTCACCCAGTTCCCAGAGTCACCCAGATCCAGATCATAGATCCAGACGAGTCACCCAGGAATCTGTTCATAGACCCCAGAGTCACCCAGAACCCAGATCACAGACCCCAGTCACCCAGATCCCAGATCACAGACCAGAGTCACCCAGATCCCAGAGTCACCCAGATCCTAGAGTCACCCAGATCTAGATCACAGACCCCTGAGTCACCCAGATCCAGATCATAGACCCCAGAGTCACCCAAATCCAGATCATAGACCCCAGAGTCACCCAGAACCCAGATCACAGACCCCGGAGTCACCCAGATCCAGATCACAGACCCCAGAGTCACCCAGATCCAGATCATAGACCCCAGAGTCACCCAGACCCCAGAGTCACTCAGATCCCAGAGTCACCCAGGTCCCAGAGTCACCCAGGTCCCAGAGTCACCCAGGTACCAGAACCACCCAGAACCCAGATCACAGACCCCAGAGTCACCAAGAACCCAGACCCCAGAGTCACCCAGAACACAGATCACAGACCCCAGAGTCACCCAGATCCAGATCACAGACCCCAGAGTCACCCAGATCCAGATCACAGACCCCAGAGTCACCCAGATCCAGATCACAGACCCCAGAGTCACCCAGATCCAGATCATAGACCCCAGAGTCACCCAGATCATAGACCCCAGAGTCACCCAGATCCAGATCATAGACCCCAGAGTCACCCAGATCCAGATCATAGACCCCAGAGTCACCCAGATCATAGACCCCAGAGTCACCCAGATCCAGATCATAGACCCCAGAGTCACCCAGATCCAGATCATAACCCCAGAGTCACCCAGATCCAGATCATAGACCCCAGAGTCACCCAGATCCAGATCATAACCCCAGAGTCACTCAGATCCCAGACTCACCCAGGTCCCAGAGTCACCCAGGTGCTAGAGTCACCCAGGTGCCAGAGTCACCCAGAACCCAGATCACAGACCCCAGAGTCATCCAGAACCCAGATCACAGACCCCAGAGTCACCCAGAACCCAGATCACAGACCCCAGTCACCCAGATCCCAGATCCACTCAGATCTTAGAGTCACCCAGATCTAGAACTCCGATCCCTGAGGTCTCCCAGAGATCCAGATCATAGACCCCAGAGTCACCCAGATCCAGATCACAGACCCCAGAGTCACCCAGATCCAGATCACAGACCCCAGAGTCACCCAGATCCAGATCACAGACCCCGGAGTCACCCAGATCCAGATCACAGACCCCAGAGTCACCCAGATCCAGATCACAGACCCCAGAGTCACCCAGACCCCAGAGTCACCCAGATCCAGATCACAGACCCCAGAGTCACCCAGATCCAGATCACAGACCCCAGAGTCACCCAGATCCAGATCACAGACCCCAGAGTCACCCAGATCCAGATAACAGACCCCAGAGTCACCCAGATCCAGATCATAGACCCCAGTCACCCAGATCCAGATCATAGACCCCAGAGTCACCCAGACCCCAGAGTCACCCAGATCCAGATCATAGACCCCAGAGTCACAAGAGATCAGATCATAGACCCCTGATGTCACAGATCCAGATAACTAGACCCCAGAGTTACCAGAACAGAAATTCATGACCCCAGAGTCACCCATAACCACATCATAACCCCAGAGTCACCCAGATCCAGATCATAGACCCCAGAGTCACCCAGATCCAGATCATAACCCCAGAGTCACCCAGATCCAGATCATAGACGCCAGAGTCACCCAGAACCCAGATCACAGACCCTAGAGTCACTCAGATCCCAGACTCACCCAGGTCCCAGAGTCACCCAGGTGCTAGAGTCACCCAGGTGCCAGAGTCACCCAGAACCCAGATCACAGACCCCAGAGTCATCCAGAACCCAGATCACAGACCCCAGAGTCACCCAGATCCAGATCATAGACCCCAGAGTCACCCAGATCCAGATCACAGACCCCAGAGTCACCCAGAACCCAGATCACAGACCCCACAGTCACCCAGATCCTAGAGTCACCCAGATCTAGATCACAGACCCCAGAGTCACCCAGATCCAGATCACAGACCCCAGAGTCACACAGAACCAGATCATAGACACCAGAGTGTCACCAGATCAGATCATAGACCCAGAAGTCAGCCCAGAGCATAGACCAGAAGTCACCCAGATCCAGATCATAGACCCCAGATCATAGACCCCAGAGTCACCCAGATCCAGATCATAGACCCCAGAGTCACCCAGAATCCAGATCATAGACCCCAGAGTCACCCAGAATCCAGATCACAGACCCCAGTCACCCAGATCCCAGATCACAGACCAGAGTCACCCAGATCCCAGAGTCACCCAGATCTTAGAGTCACCCAGATCTAGATCACAGACCCCGGAGTCACCCAGATCCAGATCATAGACGCCAGAGTCACCCAAATCCAGATCATAGACCCCAGAGTCACCCAGAATCCAGATCACAGACCCCGGAGTCACCCAGATCCAGATCACAGACCCGGGAGTCACCCAGATCCAGATCATAGACCTCAGAGTCACCCAGACCCCAGAGTCACCCAGTTCCCAGAGTCACCCAGGTCCCAGAGTCAATCAGGTCCCAGAGTCACCCATGTACCAGAACAACCCAGAACCCAGATCACAGACCCCAGAGTCACCCAGAACCCAGATCACAGACCCCAGAGTCACCCAGATCCAGATCACAGACCCCAGAGTCACCCAGATCCAGATCACAGACCCCAGAGTCACCCAGATCCAGATCACAGACCCCACAGTCACCCAGATCCAGATCACAGACCAAGAGTCACCAGATCCCAGATCACATACCCCAGAGTCACCTGATCCAGATCACAGACCGGAGTCATCCAAGATCCAGATCATAGACCCCAGGAGCTCACCAGAATCAGGCTCAACATACCACGGGAGTCACCAGGAACCAAGACACAGACCCTGAGTCCACCTAGGACCAGATCATAGACCCCAGAGTCACCCAGATCCAGATCATAGACCCCAGAGTCACCCAGATCATAGACCCCAGAGTCACTCAGATCATAGACCCCAGAGTCACCCAGAACCCAGATCACAGACCCCAGAGTCACTCAGATCCCAGACTCACCCAGGTCCCCGAGTCACCCAGGTCCCAGAGTCACCCAGAACCCAAATCTCAGACCCCGGAGTCATCCAGAACCCAGATCACAGACCCCAGAGTCACCCAGATCCAGATCATAGACCCCAGAGTCACCCAAATCCAGATCACAGACCCCATAGTCACCCCAGGAACTCGATCATCAGACCCCGGGGGTCACCAGATCTAGAGTCACACCCAGATCTAGATCACAAGGACCCAGAGTCACCCAGATCCAGATTCACAGAACCCAGA
>JAODAL010065642.1:0-18139 GCA_025379985.1 Phyllomedusa bahiana
ATTCACTATCCCTGTCTTGCACCACAGCTGACCCCCTTTAAACCCGCATGACCCACAAAATTAAAAATGCCCGAAGGCATATATTTTAACCACATTTTTTACTTTAACGGACAATAATATCCCTGTCCTGAACGCGCATGAGCCCCAAAACCCGCAAAGACCCCCAATTAAAAATGCTGGAAAAAGGACTTTCAACCCCCTTTTAGTTTAACTGGACATTAACTAAACGGGGCCTTACCGCAGATGAACATAAACCTTCGACCCACGATTAAAAAAATGCTGGGAAAAAAGGGGTCTTTCAACCCCCATTTTTAGTTGAACTGGGGCATTGACTATACCCGTTCTTACCACAGTAAGACCATTAAACCCGCTGACCCACAATTAAAAAGTGCAAGAGAAAGGGGTCTTTGAACCCCATTTTAGTTGAACTGGCATTACTAACCTTTTCCGGGCCGCAGAAAGACCATTAACCTGTCTGACCCACAATTAAAAAATCTTGGAAAAGGGGGTCTTCAACCCCATTTTTTTTAAATGGGCATTGACATCCCGTCCGGACCGCAGTAAAGACCATTAAACCTGTCTGACCCACGTTTAAAAAGTGCCGGAAAAGGGGGTCTTTAACCACCATTTAGTTTGAACGGACATTAACTATACTTCCGTACCCCATAGACCATTTAAAACCCGTCTGACCCCAGATTTTAAAAAATGCTGGAAAAGGAGCCTTTTAACCCCCATTTTTGTTTTAAATGGACATTGACTTCCCTGCCTGGGGCCGCAGTATGACCCTTAAACCTTTTACCCACCAGATTAAAAATGCCGGAAAAAGGGAGCTTTTTAAACCATTTTAGTTTCACTACAATGATATACCTTCCTGGCCAAAAAACCATACCCCCCCAAACCTGCATGACCCCCACATTTAAAAAGTGCCGGAAAAAGGAGTCTTTCAACCACCATTTTAGTTTCACGGGACATAGACAACCCTGTCCTGGGCCAAAAGCTTTGACCCCTAAACCTGTTTTGACCCACAGATCACAAAGTGGCACTAATGCAATTTTGTACAGTGACTCATTTAGTAAAATTTTTTTGGTAACTGACATTTGTTACAGAATTTATTTAGGGAAGTTTTATTGATAGTTTTACATTATTACCATTTTGCTTTTTTTTCAAGTGTGATAACATACAACATATTTACTATTTTGCCATAGGCAAACTTAAACTCTATCAGTTCTCTCTCTGTTAAACACTAAAACGTAACTTTTATTATATCTAACTCTTAACCTCTATACACACTATTTAAAAACCTGATCTCTAACCTCATCGTAACCCTTTTTTTGCTTCTGAAAGAGGGAATAACTCCCTTTCTATTATCAAGTCTGGTGGAACCCCACCTACTAACAGGGGAGCCTTATATCTATAGCAAAGTACTAGCTCCAGTAAGGGATCCCAAGTCAACTACTTGGGCAGTCGTCCCTAATCTCATAGACACAGAACAAATAAGGTCCCCTTGTGACACCGTCTGCAGCAGGTGACACTTGTAGCAGGGGGGAAAGAGATCACAATTTAAAACGTCATATCTGACCTCGCCGAAAATGTTTCGCCAGCTAACCTGGCTTTATCAAGGCTTAGAGGTCCGATCACATGTGGTCTGAGCTCACTTCCTTTTATATCATTTTTAGGTAAACACCCCATTCAGGTGCTCACCAAATTTGCCATCAGAGAATCCACATAAAACCCACTCCCCCTTCCACGCGCACACTCATAACATATCCTGCTGAAACTGCCACATGCTCTCATGAGCCAAAAACCTTCAGTCAAATTCGCCATCTCCATAATGGGCTTGCGCCCCTTCTTTTTTTTTTTTGTGAAGCCCTAAGAACGTGCAACTAACACCAAAATGCACAAAAAAAAGTGCAACACGAGTGCCACACAAAAACAGTGCATCAGGATACGGTCTATCGCAGACCCATACTAAAAAGTAATGGGGCCCCCATATTACCTGGAACGGACAGAGTGTCCCTGCCGGCCAGAAGGCTCCTGCACAGGAACCCCCCCGAACGTATTCCACTCTGCCGAAGCAGAAACGGAACAAAGTGTTCCCCCAAACCCGGGGCCCGAAGGCCCCCTGCATGGGGTCACACACAAAAGGGTTCTACTGCCAAGCAGATTCGAACCAACGAACGTGCACTTAGGTATCGGAATGGCCTGCCACACCAAACCTCCACCCAGTGCAGTCCAGGTAGCCAACTCCGAAGAGAGGCTAGGTCCTACTGCCGAAGCAACCGGACCACAAGCTTGCACATTGGCTTCAGAATGGCCTGCCACACCAAACTTCGACCAAGTGCTCACCTGGTGGCCGACTCCGAAGAGTCCGGGGTTTGCAGGGGAGAAAGGAACCTAAAAGGGCCCCACACATTCTCCCCCTAGACCTCGGGGGGTCCCAGAAGGTACCGCATCCCAAAATCCAAAACACAAATATGACAAACCGAAAACACACGTGACGTGAAAAAAAAATAAGTGAAAATGTGTGCAGTGGCTACTGCCCGGAAAATCCGCCGGGAAATATAAAAATTTTCCCTACTTCCAGCCAGAAGGCCGGGGAATAAGGACGTGTTGCTTTGGGGGGACAGTGAAAGTTAAAGTGCCGTGCAAATGTTGCCGAAACTCAAGTGGGTCCCACACCCAGTGATTAAGGCACCCCAGGGTCGTCAATCCTGGGGCACATCACACTTAGGGGTTCATAGTCCCCTCAAACCACCTGGCTTCGATCCTGGGGGGAGTCACCTACGGCTGCTATCTTTCAAGCAACCGGCGGGACACCCCCCCTCCCTACCCCCAGTGTGGTTCTCTGCCCCGACACAGCCATCCTATAGCGGCACCTTTCCAAAACCGCCAAGATGACTGATAAGAACAGATACTACACTTGATCTTAGCCAAGAGGCCGAGAAGCTTGCGCCCCTTCTTACCGTACTGCCCGTGCCAATGCACTGCACCAACAGACACCTCAGCCCCTGACTGTGATGGGCCTCCGTCTCATTTCTCTCATATTATTGCAACTGCGTGCCTCACCTAGAATGAACTAAGGATGCAGAGAAAAGGATATCCGGTGACGTGTGGGAAACAACGCCGCTAAGGATACTTCAGTCCGTGAGTGAAAACAGAAACTTTATTCTTCAGTATTAAAAAGGAACCACAGTAACGCACGGCAACAAAGCATGAGACCCCTAACGGTTAGCAACAGACGCGTTTCGAGTCCTCCGACTCTTGCTCACTGTTATGTCTGTGTGAGTTACCTGGGTCCTATAAAAACCCAATAAAACCAATAAGGACCGAGGGAGGAGATCATGTGATGTATAATGAGTGATGAAGAACCCCTGCAGATAGGTGTATGCTCCGCTGAATAAATTGTATACCCATATATTATTTTACTAATTTATTCATAGTGTAAATAAATAGTTGTTCTAATTTGTATTTCAGGTTATACTAAAATTTTTTTTTATATAAATGGAGCTGCGGATAACAAAAAAACCTAATAATATATAACTACCAAAGGGAAATTTAATCCTGGGGCCCTTCTGCCCCCAGCTTAAAAATCCACTGGGCCCCCTTTGTCTTAGCAACTTGTCCAATTTCCCCCCTATGGGGGCAAAACCTTGCTTTTACAAAAATTTCAAATCCTGTTATATTTCCCTTAGGGCATTCAAAAAATGTTTGGTGCCCCCAATTTGGGGTTTTTTGCTTGTTGATACCATTTATGTGTTCCAAAACCTGTTTGATCTTTCAATTGGCTGCCCACATATTTTTTTACTACAAAGGGTGCATTCATGACATAGATGCAATGGGGTGCACAGTTGACAAAATATTAATTTTGAAACTGCTGTTGAGTCCATCCAAATTCTGTAGTTTTTTTAGCCACTTTTCAACTTTGCTTTGGGGGCCCCCCCCACTTTTAAAAAAAAACCTTTTTGGATACCCAAACCTTTCCCCTTTTAATTTGGTGGCTATTAACACTAGGGGGCAATAATATTCCCAAATTTGCCCTTTTTTTGATGTGACTCTGACGCCTTCGTCAGAATTGTTGAAAGATTTATCCTTCTCAAAATGCCTAGATTTTTTTTGAAAACTCTTTTTATTTGTTTAAAAATTTCTACTGAAATTTTTAGTGAAGGAATTTTTTTGCCTCCTGCTTTTCCCTTTAAATAATTTTTCTTTGGGGCATGTTCAACAATTGGCCTGTGTTTTGTGTATGATTCTATGGGGGCCTGTCATTTTTGTTTTTTGTACCCCTCTGTAAAACCATTAATATCTCTTCTTTTGCGATGAAAAAACCTTATCTCGGAACAAAACGTCGGGCCCTGATCTTTTCCCCCATAGGGGGGCCCTTTATGTACTAGCAGCGGGGCTGCTTTTGGCTCTAAGAAGGGTATTTCCCGAATTTTTTTTTGCGATAAAATTATCGGGTTTTTCCCCTCTCGCTGTCTCCTGTAAGATATATTTTCGAAAAAGGGATCCAACCTTTCCCTTTCCCCCTAAAACGCAGGGCCAGTAATTGGAAATTGATGTATTTCCCAAAATGAACAACAACTAAGGGGTTTACATTACACAACACTGCCATCTTTAACAATTCCCATAAGCCCCTTTCTTCAATATCTAATATGCAATTTATTGGGGAAAAAAAACTCCACTGTACAATAGACCACGTCATATTTTCTTCCCCCTAAAGCACTTCCCATAAGTAATATGCATATTCATTCCCAAAAGAGTACATGCCCCATTAAACTATATAGTATTTTCTCAAGACTAATTCATAAAACCCCTTCTCTTTTACATGTAATATTCATATTTATTTAAAAAAGCTGTGGCTCTATGGGTACCCTTTCCCCCCCCCCCAGTTTGACCCCACAATTTTGACCCCAAAAAATTTCCCATTAAATTCCCCTCCTACGGCTTTACAGCACCCCCAACCCCACCCCCAATGGAGCGGCAAAAAAAATAGAGCATGCCCAAAAACTCCAGTACTTCAAAAGCCATTTTCATCCAGTTGCATCTGCTTCGCACTAAATCACGCCGCAAGGAAAACAAAAAATCTATACATAGATAGTAATACATGGATAGTCCCTTTCAAAAGCAATACAATGCATCCCAATTTGTTAAATAAAAACCGGGCCCACGGATAAATTACTGTATTACGGGACCCAGGGAAAAATGAGGAAAAACGTAGGGGCAAAGGGGGAGGGAGAGGAGGGGGGGGAGGGAGCGAGGGAAAAAGGGAAAAGGGGAGGGGGGAAAAAAAAATAATGAATCTGATGTTTCCCATATCTATTTTCAACTGTGCTATATCCACTTGCCCGTACTTAATCCATATACTTTTCTTCAAAAATCATCAAGTTCAAATAAAAGGGCTTTGGGTCTTTGGGGTTTCAATGTATTGGTCGTTTTCCCTCTTGCCTTTTTCCGCAAAAAACCAAACCAAATCGCCCCTTTCCCCTAGTTTTTCAACATTCCCCAAAAAATTTTCAGCCCTCTACTTCCCCATTATGTATTTCCCAAAAGTTCTTGCTAGGGGATGTCCCCTATTTTTAATGTACTCAGATTTTTCGAGATCCGCAACAAACTCCTTAGGTTTTTCCCCAAGACTTGGGAGGTAACATACCCCCAAAAATCACCCCTCGGGCTTACGTTAGAATTGTTTTCCCCAAAATCTTTCTTATCAATGGGATAACAAAATATTTTTTTTTCCAATAAAATGGACAGAAAAAAACGTTCCCACATGGATATGACCTACCCCGGGACTATAACCTTTTTTTTTTGCCATCTCCCTAAAAATGACATGTACCAATTCCCCCCTAAATTTTTCCTTTCTAAAAGTGACACTAGGGTTTTTAAAATCACCTCAGAGAAAAAACTGGATTTTCCTTAGAAGTGCAATTCTTCAAAAGTATATTTCTTTTATTAGTCTTCTCAAAGGTCCCTATACAACAAATTAAAATCATTTTTTCTTTTCTTTTTTCTGATTAAAAAATTGTCCCTGTCCATGGTCAAAGCCATTAAACCCTTCCTAAAACTTTTTTTTAGGAAACCCCCTTCCCTAAAAACTGAAATTTTAACTTTATAATTTTCATTAAATCCTTAATGTAGAAAAAATTTTGGGCCCCTAAAAAATTTGGCTATGGGACCCCCTTTTTTTGAGAAGGGGGATGCAACTAGAGAAATGTAAAAACTATTGGGAGCCGTATTTTTCCCCAAATATCTTGTCTGAAGTTTTTTTCATCCAAAATAATTTCAGATCCAAAAAAATTTTTTTTCTCCCGAGAATTTCAAACGTGAATTTCATCCAATTTTATACATTTAGTCGATACAAAAAACCATGAAAAATTTTCACTGCCATCCCAAAAAATCAAAATTCATCAATAAAGCGCCCCCCAAAAAAAATCCGTCGTGAATATTTTAAGGGGTTTTAAAAAAACAATAGCATCCCCCCCACCCAACCCAAAAATAGATTAGCAAAAATTGCAAACAGTTCCTAGTCTCCTTTTATCTGGTGATAAAAGGGGCCATCAAACAAAAAAAAAATTTGTGTCAAAAAAAATCCAAAAGCGTAAAAAAAATCATTTTGTTCCGTAAATTGTGTCCCCCTTGGTTCAAAAAAAATTGATTGCGGAAAAGGGGGTGGGTTTTATGTGGATTTTCCCGTGGAATGGGAGCACCTGAACTGATATAAAAGGAATGAGTCAACCACATGTTTCGGACCCAAACCCTTGATAAAGCCGGGTTTGTGGGGGAAAACGTCGGCGAGGTCGATATGACGTTTTAAAAATTTTGGGTCTCTCCCCTCTGCTACAAGTGTCACCCGCTGCAGACGGTTCACAAGGGGGCCTTTTTTGTTGTGTCTATGAGATTGGGACACTGCCCAAGTGTTGGCTTGGGATCCCCCACTGGGGCTATACTTTGCAAGATATAAGGTCCCCTTTTTGTAGGTGGGGGTTCCCCCCGATTGATAATAGAAAGGGGGTTATTTCCCCTCTTTCAGAACAAAAAGGGGTTTAAATGATGAGGTTTGGATCAGGGTTTTTTAAATGTTGTTAGGGTTTAAAAGTTAGATTAATAAAAATTACGTTTTTGTGTTTAACAGAGAGAGAATGATAGGTTTAAGTTTGTATGGGAAAATAGTAAAAAATATGATCAAAAATCACTCTTGTTCTCTTTCGAGTTCCAATTTTTTGGGATTTTGTAACATACAACATACACCCCTCCCTGCGTTTTTTAAAAGGGATTTTTTTTAAAATGAGTGTGTTAATTCGTCCCACACCCCTAAGTAAAACAAAGTCCTAAACATCCCCCAAAAAACTTTTTATTGAGAAGACTTTTGCCCCCCCTGGTTTGGAGTGATTCACCCAAACAATTTAATGGTTTTATTTTTCCCCAAAACCTTTTCATGATTAGGGGCGACCCCCTGGGGATCAAAAGATGCCCCCATAGTGATCCAGCCCCAGAAAATTTTAAACCTCAAATTGTGCAATTTGTGTCCAGCCCTGGACCCCCTTTTTTAACTACTTTAAACCCACAGAAAACACCTTTTTCAAAACGATTTTTAGAGAAAATTTGAAGCTCTCCCGAGCCCCCAAGGGGAGAGCCCTGTGCCGTCAGCCATTGTTAAAACGGAGGCCAGTGCCAGGGCCCGACTTACACCAAACTGAAACACCTATCTAAATGTATCATAATAAAAGGTATTTTTTTTGGGACCTTCAATTCCCGGTGACTACACATTGCTGGATTTAAATTTTAAATGCAAGGGTCTAAACAAATTGGGGCGGGCAAAAGGCAAAAAACACTAACGAAATGAACGGAAAAAAAGGTATTTTTGGGACCATCAATTTACCGTGGTGATACTAAATTGTTATTCAAATTTTAAAAAGAAAGTACTTTAACAAAGCTTACGACCAAAGGAAAAAAAACCTTTGGGAAAAGAAAAAGGGATAATAAAAGGTATTTTTTTGGACCTATCAATTCACCGTTTGGTGACAACAAAAATTTCGTATCAAATTTAACTGCAAAATAGATCTATCAACAAAGCTTGATGACCAAAAATGAAAAAAAAACCTGTCTGAAAAGTATACGGGGTAATTAAAAAGGGATTTTTTTGGCACCTATAAATTCACCTGGTACTAAAAATTGCGGGGTTCAATTAACTGCAAAGAGATCACAAAAAGTTTGACTGCCAAAAGTGAAAAAAACACCCGTTGAAATGTATACGGGTATTTTAAAAAAATTTTTTGGGACCCATCGTAATGTGGTGACTACAAAGTTGGGAATTCAAATTTTAAATGCAAGGTGGCTCTATCAACACACTGGCTGCGCCAAAATGAAAAAAAAATATTAAAAAGTTCGGATATAAAAAGGAATTTTTTTTCACCTACAATTCACCGTGGTGACACAAATTGCTTATTAATTTTTAAATGCAAAGTAATCTATCAACAAAGCTTGATGACCAAAATGAAAAAAACACTGTCTGAAAGTATACGGGTATTAAAAGGGGATTTTTTTGGGACCTATCATACACCGTGGTGACACAAAGTTGCGGATTCAAATTTTAAATGCAAAGGGGGCCTTTCAACACGTGGCCTCGCCAAAGTGAAAAAAACCCCTTTTTGAAAAGTTACGGGGAAAAAGGGATTTTTGGCCCCATCAATTCACCTGTGGTGACTACAAAAATGTGTTTTCAAATTTTAAATGCAAAGTGATCTATCAACCAACTTTACGACCAAATGAAAAAAAAAACCTGCTGAAATGATCGGTTTTTTTAAAGGTATTTTTTGGCACCTATCATAAAACCTGTGGTGATAAAAGTTGCGGGTTCAAATTTTAACGCAAGGGGGCTCTATCAACAACTGGGGCCGACCCAAAATGAAAAAACACGTATTTAAATGTATACGGGATAATAAAAAGGGATTTTTTTTTGGCACTTCAACCTGGGTATACAAAATTTCTGTATTCAAATTTTTTAAATGCAAGGGGGCTATATCAACAAAGCTGGCTGGGCAAAATTGAAAAAGAACACCCATCGAAAAATAAACTGTTAGGTTTTACAATTAAATTTGGGATCGACACGTGATGGTGATACCGACCATCTCACAAGATATCGAGGTTGGGTGATAAAATTTTGTCGAGCCATTAAAGTTATGGGGGACAACAAAACCTTTTTTTACAACCCCAAAAAAGGGCGGGAAGGGAATTAAAATCCCCAACAGTCAAATGGATACGGGCTTCATTTAGGCAACAAACTTAGGTTATAAAGCCACAGAAAAAAAAATCACAGGACCAGTCACTATCCCTGTGTCTTGCACCCAGCTTGACCTTAAACCTGCATGACCAGCCCACAAATTAAAAAGTGCCAGAAAGGCAGTATTGATTTGAACCATCATTTTACTTGAACTGGACATTGGAATATCCCTGTCCTTGGAAACGCAGCATGAGCCCCAAACCTTGGGCCATGGACCCAGATTTAAAAAGTGGCGGAAAAAAAGGAGTCTTTCCAACCACCATTTTTAGTTTCACTGGACCAGAGACTATCCCTGTCCTGGGCCACAGCATGAGCCCCAAACATGCATGACCCCATATTAAAAAGTGCCGGGGAAAAGGAGTCTTTTCAACCACCATTTTTAGTTTCACTGGGGACATTGACTATACCTGTCCTGGGCCAGAGCATGAGGCCCCAAACCTGCATGAACCCAGGATTATAAAAAGTGCCGTGAAAAGGAGTCTTTCAACCACCATTTTAGTTTCACTGGACATTGACTATACCTTTCCTGGGCCACAGCATGAGCCCCAAGCCTGGCATCCTATTTCTCATTTTACTCAACGTGCTGGAGGAAATTGTCTCTGTACTTTGTTCTCTGTCCATGCTCCATTACCCATGTCTTGAATAACCTACATTGGTCATAGCTTTCCTGTAATCCTTGTACAATTCAGGGGAATTTTTTTTACCAGCTATTCTGTACATTGCATGTTTTTTTAGTAGTCTTAATCTAGAAAACGCATTTTTAAAATAGGATGGAATCCCCACCATGTCTTTGTTTCTTTTTTTAATTGTATTAAAAATGGGTTGTCTCAAACAGGGCTGATAGCTATGTTAAGATTTTGCAAAAAAAACAGTCATTTAGCAATAAGTGTCCATTATCAGTGTCCTACCTATTCCTGTTTTGACAGCACATCACCTTGGAGCCCACTCTCAATTGTGAGGAACAAATGTCTGTTAGAAACAAACATTTTTTTTTTTATAATAGAGACTGTAGTACAGCTGCAAGTCACAGGCATAAGGCCCCAAATTCAAAAGCATGACCCTTGAGCCACTTTGGACCAATTGTCGAAGAAACAAATGTCTGTTAGAAACAAACATTTTTTTAAAATAGGACCCTGTAGTATAGCTGCATGTCACAGGACAAATGCCCCCAAAAAATTCAAAGCATGACCTTTGAGCCACTTTGACTTTTGGACAATTGTGAAGAAACAAATGTCTGTTAGAAACAACATTTTTTTATAATAGGACTGTAGTATTGCGCATTTCAAAAGCAGCATTGACCCGAAAAATTATTTAAAAATGACTTCTCGCCACTGTGAAAATTTGTGAGGGAAGAAATCCATAGAAGCCACATTTCTGTTCAAAGGACCATGATTATTGGCTGTATCTCACAGCAAACATGACCCCAAAAAATTATAATATGACTTCTCAGCCACTATTAAAAATTGTGAGGGAGAATGCTCCCACTTAAAATGCCACATTTCTGTTTCCAAAGGACCATAATTATAGCTGTATCTCACAGAACTGAAACCTCAAAAAATTTAAATATGAACTTATCAGACACTATTAAAAAATTGTGAGGGAGAAAATGCACTTAAAGCCACATTTCTGTTCCTACTGGACCATATTTATGCTGTATCTCACAGCACATGACCCAAAAAATTTTAAATATGACTTCTCAGCCACTATAACATTGTGAGGGAGAATGCCACTTAAAAGCCACATTTCTGTTCCAAAGGGACCATAATTATAGCTGTATCTCACAGCAAACATTGACCTCAAAAACCATTGACAATGCGAAAACTTCAAAGATAAGTGAGTAAATGGGAATACGGTGTTGTCATGGAAACCTTGTCTTTTACAGTCTCCTCACAGCAAAAACCAGCAAAATGGAATCTGTTGGGATAAGAGAATAAAAATTGCAGTAAGAAATGATCATTTTAAAAAAAGTTTTCAAGAGTGACCATTGTCTGTTTGAAGAGAATGTGATGTAGTCCGGAAACTATCTGTGACATCGGCAATTGGGCCACAACATCATCAGAGATCCATGCCTGATTCTTCTGATGAAAGGTCAAAACGATCCACATTATCTGTTGGAAAGACGGATGCGTTGTCTGTAATGACTCCTCCAGCTGTGCTGAAGTCCGCTCAGATATGACGATCGGCTGACTGGGCAGGACAACACCTCTATCGGCGTGGCGAGCGAGCTCGGGCCATTCGATCCACTTTGGATTAACCAGAAGTCTATTGGGTCCGGAACACATACAAAAACAGTCGGTGTTGAGACGCAGATAGTCGTGCACCATGATTTAAGCTGGTCTCTGTGTGTTGGAATGTGTGCCCAGCATTGAATGCGTTGGTGAGGTGGTAAATAAGATTGCCAGAGGTCAACCATTAGTCTTCTGCCACTTGCCTGCTGCTGCCGCTACGGCTACTTGGCACTCTACTGTGTCACGTCGCTGATGTTGTTCCACCGTGACATTTGGGGAAAACGTGAAGCAGACGCACAGATGTTTCAGTTGATCAATCGCAAGGTCTCCATTTCCTGCATTTTTACTCTCTGATTTGGGTGGGTGGAAGAAAGTGCTGAGTTTTGTTTGTACCGGGGATCCAGGAGGGTGCACCCAGGAATTTGTTTCATTTTGATGGCCTTAATGCGAGGATCATGTGGAGGAAATGGAGCATCCAAGCACTCATGTGAGAGGATGGAGCCTTGATTTCCAAGCCTCTGGATCGAGGGCACTAGCAAATGATCTTCCCTTATCTTCCTCTCTGACTCAAATTATCGCCAACCTCTTTTCCAAGGCAGGACGTTGTTAACGTCGGTGTCTAGGAAAATACACTCCTCCTCCTCCTCTCTGCTTCCCTCCGGCACAGCTTCAACACAGCCCTGACTTGCCTGAGATTGAAGCACCCTGAGAGCTGATGCGCCACCTTGCACTAGCCCTGGATCCCGAACCACTGCCTAATGATGACCGATGAAATTGAGAAACTGTCGGGCCATTGTGGGTTTGACGGAGAGAAAGGCTCCGTCGTTCCACATTCTGGGTCCGGTCTCCGCTTAAGTCGTCTGGCGGGACCTGTTGTTTCAGAGTGTCCAAACAGCGTTTCCCAGAACTAGGTTCACCCACAATGCTCATGCTGGACAAGAGGCATTGTTCCGCACTGGCATTTTTGGGTGGCTTCTTCAAAAACTGGCAAGGATGGTGCAGAGCTCTTTCACTGCCTCCACTCTCGGTGGCTCATCACACCGGAGGGGTCGCACGCTGGCTTGTTCAGGCCATGTGTCACTTTCTTACTGCGTAATGGGCATTGCGCTGCTGCCACATCGCTGGTGCATGTGGAGGTGGAATTCAGTGTGTTGCCCACATTCAACAATGAGTCGGTTGACGGGGAGGCCGAGCTGGAAGCTGCAACGCAGCCATGCGGGACGAAGCAGGATGGAAGGCGAACAGCGGAAAGTGCAAACCCCGGTAGCTCTTTAGAATTTGGACGACAAGGTTCATGACATGTGCCAGGCATAGGGATGTGCTCCAGACCTACCGATCTTAAGGGCGGCCAGCAGATTTCACCGTTATCGCACACCACTTGCCTGCGCACAAGGTTCTTGGCAACCAGCCAGCGCTCGGTTCTCGTTGCGGAGGAAGCCGTCCACAGCTCCTGACCTGTGTGTGGACAGGTCTCAAAGACAGATTATTTCAACACGGCTGGTTTCTCTGGCACGTGATGCCACCAGAGGCCTTGGGGATAGAACCCTGCACCATCCCTGCGTTTGGAGAGGCTGTGCGCCGAGAGCCAGGAGAGGCCACCGTCACCCCAGAGACATCCACCAGGCTCACCCAGTGAGCTGCTCACAGCGATTATAGAGGCCTGGCCGTGCTTACTAAGTCCATGTGTCGGTGGTAGATGGGACTTTTGGAACACAGATGCAGACAATGCGCTTGAAATTTTAGATGACACGTGGCTGGGCACGGGCAGTAAACGGCTTTTCAGGCAACAAAAGGAAATGCATGCTCGGCATCTGGTATTGGGGGCAGGCAAGGGTCATTGAGTGGCGGAACCATCTGTGTCACCGACGGAAAAGGCAACATTTCCAAGGCCAAAAGCCTTGGCAATGCCGACATTCAGGCTTTTGGGCTTTGGGATGGTTTGGCGTTTAAAGTGTTCTTCTGGCTCCCTACTGGTAGCAAGGGAAGGCTGGCTGCTAGGACTGGTCGCTGTGTATGGCGTGCAGGTCATCAACACTGGCGGGAGAGAGAAGGGGTTAGGATGGGTCCTCTGGTGGTGCTTGTGGTATCGGGCGACGGTGGAGCTGGAAGCGAGAGGGCTGATCCCTGATCATGACTCTGAGAGACAGGGCAGCTGATGAACGCTTGGTGGTGGCGCAGGAAGGCGGAGGAGGCGGAGACAGAGGTGTGTGACAGTTGGTTGGAGGGCCCGGCGACGGTCTGGCCTTTTTTGGCCAACAGGTAGTGTTCCCTCCATTTCAACTCATGATTCGCTGCATGTGACTAGACATGTTGGTGGTGGGTTAACCACCTAAGGTTCTTGCCTTCTACTTAATGACGTTTACGGCAAGGCGGCATATGGACATCGATGGTGGTGAATCGGAGGCTTGCTCAAAGAAGGCCCAGGCTTGAGAGTTCCTGACCTTTTTGACGGCGATAAGCGAGGGAGCGAGAGGTATGCGCTGAGTGGTCTGGCGGAATCATATCAGCGGAATTCTGCGACGCCCTCTCCCTTTTTGAGGCAGAACCCGTACTGACAACTACCCATTAGTCTTCCTCCTCGTCAGTGCTGAAGCGCTTGCAAGCAAATTCTGGCTGAAAGACCACGTTGGATCCACAATGTGTCATCATCATCATCAACACAGATGGGACCCCTCGTCGTCCTGACATTCTGCATCAGGAGCTGCGGCGGGATACAAGCAAAAGGACTGCAAGCCTGTTGCCGACCGCCCGGGATTTTTGCCGATTGACCGGCTTCCTTATCTCCTCCTTCTGATATGGCATCAGTAACTGGGCGTCAGAGCAGAGGAAAATCATCCTCTTTGGCCTCTTGATCTTTTAACATGCCTTATGACCCCAACAGCATTTGTCATCAAAGAGGTCTTCAGAAAATGGATTTCCACAGTGGTGGGTACACGAGTTGACAATTTGGGCTGCTTCATGTTGGACGGATGCTGTGATTTGATGATGACAATAAAATTTGTGGGCCGTGACTGAGGGAGGGACGAGGAGAGGTAAGACTGCTGGTTGCAGGTTGCATTAACCACTGTTAAGAACAGATTGGCGACGCTGTTCGTTACTGAGATTCCAGGGCCCTGACCCAGCGATGACAGGCCTGACGTTCTGCAACTGACTATCCGCTGGCATGCGTGTTGTCCGCCCAGCCATGGGGAGCACTTCTCTCGTAACTTACCTCCATATCCTACCCCCCTCTTTGCTGCTTACACCTGATTTCGCTCCATGTTCACGAAAAAAACGATTTTTAATATAAATTTGAGAAGGTAAGGTATGGAAGAGTTTTGGAATAAGTCTGCTTATTAAAAGATGGCAATTAACAGTATTCTCAAAACCCTCAAATCAAAACAAAATTGCTGGATTCAAAATTTAACTGCAAAGTAGATCTATCAACAAAGTTGACTGACCAAAAGTGAAAAAAAACACCTGTCTGAAAATTATAAGGATATTAAAAGGTATTTTTTGGACCTTTCATTCACCTGTGGTGCTACAAAATTGCATGTATTCAATATTTAACTGCAAAGTAGATCTATCAACAAAGTGGCCCGTGCGCCAAAGGTGAAAAAAAACACGTATGTGTAATATATTCGGATAATAAAAGGTTATTTTTTTGGAACTATCAATTCCTGTGGTGACTGCCAATATGCTGGTATTTCCAATTTATACTGCCAAAGTAGATCTATCAAACAAAGATGGCCTGCGGCGCCAAGAGTGAAAAAAAAACTTGTATCTGTATGTATTCGGATAATAAAAGGTATTTTTTGGCACCTATCAATTCACCTGTGGTAACTAACAATTGCTGGATTCAAATTTAACTGCAAAGTGCTCTATCAATATCTGGACTGGGCAAAAGTGCAAAAAAAACACGTTATCAGTATAGGTATGTTAGGATAATAAGGTATTTTTGGAACCTATCAATTCACCTGTGGTGACTACAAAATTGCTGTATTCAAATTAACGCAACAGTAGATCTATCAACAAAGCTGGCCTGCGCCAAAGTGAAAAAACACGTTATATGAAATGTATTCGGATATAAAAGGTGTTTTTGGCAACCTTTCAATTCACCTGTGGTTGACTTCAAAATTGCTTGTATTCCCATTTAGTGCAAGTGCCTCAATGAAACAAAGCTGTAGTGCGGCAAAGTGAAAAAAAACGTATATGTAATGTATTAGGATAATAAAAGATTATTTTTTGGCACCTTTCATTTCACTGTGCAGACTACAAATTGCTGTATTAAATTTAAGTGCAAGGTGCCTCAATGACAAGTGTTAGTGCGCAAAAGTGAAAAAACACGTATCGTTAATGTATTCGGATTAATAAAAGGTATTTTTGGCACTATCAACCCTGTGCTGACTTACAAATTTCTGGATTCTAATTTAACTGCAAGGTGGCTATATCACAAAAGCTGGACATGGGCAATTTGAAAAAGGGACTCCTATCTGAAATGTAATATTGATAATAAAAGTGAGTTTTGCCACCTAACAAAGAGACCAGAGTTTACTAGAAAAGATGGGTGTATCTAATATAAGTTCAGGCCTGACCCAAATCGGAAATATTTCAATAGAAAACTGTTAATAATAAAGCTTATTGCAGGTGCAATGTATTACTAGTCTTGGTGAACTTTTTATCCAGTATTCTTGAGTAGAGCTAGTCTGTGTTCGCCCCGCATCCCTCACGTGACTTTACAAGCAGTAGATGCTCCTTTAAAATTCTCTACTAACAACTATAAAAAAAAAATCTTCCATTCTCTGATCTAATAAGTTGTAAGGATCACAGCTAACAGTAGAGCTTTCACTGTGAAGAAATGAATAATTTCGCTGAGTGTTTTTTGGACACAGGCAGAAGCGCATGTCCTACTTGCTATGAGACGCTGAGAGACACTGAGGGCTGAACAGGAAGGGCTGCTGTTCTACTGTTAAACGAGGTCATGTGATTTTTACAGGCCAATCCGCAACCATACACATCCCCAGTCATGAAGTCGGACACACATCTCACCCTGCTCTATTTCTGTAAGCTGATTTGCTTGGCCGCAAAATGACAGGAAGCGCCGAAAATGGGCGCGATATTATAGATTGATGCACCTGTTTTTAACCTTAAATTATCGCCAGTGATCTAAAAATCCGATCAACGTAAATACCGTGCTGATTTCAACTTTGTCGATAATAATCGCTCAACACTATTCTTCATTCATTATCTGCGGTGTCTGTTCCTTGTTTGTGGTATTTTTGTCTTCTATCTGTCTGGCACATGTTTTACTAGGTACAGCTCAGTAAGAGGTTCGAGTGCGGGGTTGCCCTTTTCGGGGTAGCTGCCCTATTTAGGTAGGGTATGCCAGGGCAAGACTAGGGTGTCTCTTACAATGCCGCTACCAGCAGGTAACTGTTTGAGAGTGGTGGTACTGTATTTACCCTATATAATGTATTGATAAACGTGGTTTGTGTTAATTGTCTTACTGAAGCTGTGTGCACACAATGACTCAGCCTTGTGTCAGTCTGAGGTGAGTTGCTGACCTCTAGGGGAACTTTAAATGAATTGTATATGTGAACTGCAATGTCATGATGATTATGGGGTCTGCTATACTTGAAACTGTGTACTTGAAAGAGTTACTATTAGGTGTAGCTAGCAGCATGATCTGGTTTCTATGGTAAAAAGGAAGGTGGAGAGGTTATAAATTAGCCCTAGTAATTAGTGATAGTGTTCTTGGTTGGTTCCTGATGGATGGGGTAACATGACCATCTGACCTGGATTAATAAAGATCAAGCCAATCATTATTTTCTAGACAAAGATTTCTTAAGAAGAATATAGATTCTCTAGAAGGAGCTGCAGTCTGTTAGTGTGGGAAGCATCTTGGAATTTCATTGAGACACAGTACAAAGTGAGTCCTGCATTGGCCTGCGGACCTATTGATGTCCAGCATTTGCCTCTGGCCTGGTTCAACAAACAACAATACCAATCCACTTCTCCTGGGGTTTGGAACAGTAACTCCTTGTAGTCAAAGCTGGAAGAAAGAAAGCTAAAGATTGACAATTTTCCTGGAGTAAGAGAGAATACTCCTTGCAGTCAAATCTGGAATCTGAATAAGGGACTATATTTTAGAGGACTACTCCCTGCTGCTGGCTTGCACTAGTTGAGAAAGGATTGTAATCAAAAGAGAGGATTTCTGTGTGTAACAACTTGCTGGAAAATAAAAAGGACAAGTTTATGATTCACCCTGCCATCTGCTGTCCTGTCTCTGCTCATGCACAACATTATGGGCACCTCACTATATCACAGACAATAGAGGAATACAACCACCATCAGAGTGCACCCCAGGGGAGTAGAAGCACTATCACCTACACCAAGCCACAGGTCCTCCTTCACTGTATTGGTTCCAGAGAGATTTGAGGTATGGAGCTGTGCTGCCACCTTGACGATTACTATGCCCATCTTCTCCTCTGCCACTCAGGGCCACACTAGTAGACAGATGTATGTCGGGACATTGTAAGTTGGGGACTACTTGTATATAGTGTTGAGCGATTTTTATCGACAAAGTTGAAATCGGCAAGGTTTTTATGGTGATCGAATTTTCCAGATCATGCGATAATTAAGGTTAAAATCTGGC
>JAODAL010065643.1:0-18139 GCA_025379985.1 Phyllomedusa bahiana
TCGCTGAAAAAATTCCCATTTTAGGGCTTCCAAGTAGACTTGTTTTGGGGATTGAAAAAAAATGAAAAGGATTGGATAATATTTGTCCTTCATCTACAGTCACAGATGAATGGTCTGAAACAAACAAAAATCCGGCATTCCCAAAAAGGTCAAGTTGCTTTTTTGTTTTGGGGCACATGTGCGGGCTAAGCCCCTTTGAACCTTTTTGGGGACAGTTAAGGGCAAAATGTCGGAACCCCCACAGAAAGGGGCAAAAATTTTTCCCTGTGCAACCCCCCTTTTTCTCTGTTTGCAGAAAAGGGGGTTTTCGGAAAACATAAAAGGTTTTCTTTCAGCCCCTTTGCTTGGGTTCAATCCCTGATTGACAAAGGAGTAGGGGGGATGTTTCCGAACCCCCTGCGGGTCCCCCCCTTCCTATCTACTTTCCCAGCCACCCTTCGTTTCCTAATGCACATTTTAACGAAGTCCTAAAAAATTACAGGGGCCCAACTCGGGCAAGCCATTTTTTCACCAGTTCTAAACAAATCCTCGCAAATTAAACCCTCGGGGCTCCCGGGTTTCCCCTGGGGTGTCAGCCATCCAGGACAAAATTTCGGGCTGGTACTCATCAACGAACCCGCCCTTCCCCGAAGTTTTATGAATTTTGGGCCCTTCACTTCCCACAACGATTTGGGTCTCAAAAATTTTAGTTTCATACATGATAAAGTCACCCAAAAAACCATTAAGAAGATCACAGTTTTTTTCCCAAAAGGAGAGGCCCATGCAAGAGTTTTCCCTTCTTTTTTAAAGATTGATTAAAAACAGAAAACCTTTTTTCTATCACTAGGGAAAGGCCCAAATCTGAAATTTGGGAAAATAAAAAGGGCTTTGGTTCGGGAACCCCGGGAACTGGGGGACACCCCCCTTTAAATTTCTGGGGGCAGAGGCATCCCGTCTTTGGGAAATTCGGGGCCACATTACCCCAAAACCAGAAGTTCCCTTTTAACCCTCAATTACTTCCTTTTGTTGATTTAGCACCAGGGTTTGCAATTTTGGAAATTTTTCTTGTAAGGGACCAAATTTTTGAAGCTCTGCCACTTGTTGCCCCCAGGGTTTCACCAAAAGACTTTCCCTTTTTTTGAGGTTATTCTTTAAAAACTACGCCGGTTTTTGTCCCTTTAAATTTTTGAAATATGGGTTCCCGTTTTTTAAAAAGCGATCGACAAGGGCCCGAGGTCCCGTAACGTTTCGGGAAATTTCAGGCTTTAGGAGCTGGCAGGAAGCGTAGCGGGAAAACCCGAGGGTCGGTAAAAGTGGGGCAGCTTTTATTTTTTGAGGATAGGGAGCAATCAAAGTCGGTAAAGGGAAAGCCCAAGGGGCAAAGCCCAAAAAAAATTTGAAAAAATAGACACAAACTGGACAGGGGCAAGATTAAGCAAGGCACAATAACCTCAAAAGAAGGGAAATTTCCCAAAGGCCTTTGGGTTTAAAAAGGAAGTTTATGGGGGAGCCAAAAATAAATCACAGGGGAAAGCGGGGAAAACAAAGGGGAAATAACCCAAAGGTTTTCAGCACTGGGGCTGGGCCAAAGGGCCAAAAACTCCGTAGCAGGGGTTTCGGTCTGGGATTCAAAAAGGGTTTTTGGAGATCGAGTCCTGACAGTTAATCTCCAAGATAACTAAGAACTCCTATTGCCGTATGTAACAGAATAGCTTTCCCCTAACATTAGTATTTCCACTAGAAAAAACTATTTCCGCAAACATTTGCAAAACACTTGCGCACCTTCTGGGTTTCACTCCATAATATCTAAAGGGTCCCCAAAAAATCCCTACATCTTGGGGGAATCTAAAGGAAAGGGACTTTATTTCCCGAAACAAAATTTAAAAATCATCTTGGGGGTATTCCAGGGAAAATCATAAAGTTGCGAGTAATAAGGCGCAAACTGCTCACATATTTTCCTGTGATCAGACAAAACTACCGTGTAATTTGAGCTGATGCTAGTAATTACTGTTACTGGAGACTCTGTTATAGCTAAAAAAGCTGATCCCCCCTATTCTTATCTCCCTCAAAAAAAATAATACTTTGTCTCTGTACCAAAAGTTTCCTGTGCCAGCAGTTTCCCTGCAATGTGGAGCCCATCTCAATGGAAAAGTCAGGAGAAGGGCTGAGATCAGGAGGGAGCAGTGCAGGCTTCTCATGCGGCCGGGAAATGACGAGTGGTCTCCTGCTAGCCGCATAGCTCTTCCCGCCTTCCTGTATGTCAAACCACAGCTCAGTCCTTTTTTCACCTCTCTATCTTGACATAAGGGGCACAGGTCCACTTCCCAGGGAAGGTGCTCGAGGTAGGCCTCAAAATATTTATTTCCCCTTCTGCACTTTAAAACTCCTCCACTTTCACAAATGGCACGACGGTGTTGTTTCACAGTGAAGGGGATGTCAGCTTCAACTGCGATCAGGCAATAAATCATCCAGCCGGGTAGTTTTATACAGTATTCTAGAAGGAGCCGAGACACATGTATTCACTCCATGAATGTCAGGCCACACCCCAGGAGCAAAATTTTTAATGCATGTTTATTAGAAAATGATATGATTTTCTTTTATATACTTAAGAAGCAAAGACATTATAAAGACTTTATAAAGTGAACTTTAAATAGCCAAGACCAAAGCTATTTCCAATTTAGAGACAGTTACAGCTGGACTTCCTCAGTGATCACTTGGGCTTATCGGGTATTTTGTAGGAATTTTATTCATTGTGGACTTGTAAGACAAATGTCAGTAAGGGTATGTGCACACGGCGTTCTTGTGGGGTATACTTCGGGACATACTTGCACTGCAATACGCCTGAAGTACACCCATAATATATGGTAAAATCACATGATTTGATTTGCAGACATATTCACTGGTGCGTACTGAGCTTCTGGAGAAAGAAGAGACATGTCACTTCTTGTCGGCGCTTATGCGACGGGAAAATGAAGGTGCGCCGGGGGACGGGCAGCGTATAGCACGCGCCGCTATATGCTGGGTATGAACTGTGTGAAGATACCCTAAGGCAGTGCTTCTCAACTCCGGTCCTCAAGACCCACCAGCAGATCATGTTTTCAAGATTTCCTCAGTGTTGCACAGGTGATATAATTACTGTGAGGTGCATTCTCCACAGGTGATATAATTGCTGTCAGTGCATTCTGTGAGAGATCCTGAAAACATGACCTGTTGGTGGGTCTTGAGGACTGGAGTTGAGGAACACTGCCCTAAGGGTTTAATTCTCGGTCCACACAACAATCCACGTGGATTCCAACTTGAAATAATCTTCTAAAACTGAAAGTAAATGATCCCCATTGACCTCAATAGAAAATATGCATTGTAGTTCATACAACGCGTATTTTCAGTTGTGGGTTCTTTGCCGTTAAAAACCTTACAACATGTTCTCTGGTTGTATTCCACATGGAAAATGCGTGGAAATTTACTATAGATGTCAATGGGGATTGCTAAAAACCTTATGTAAAATGCACCCAAAACATTTGTATGTGATTTTTAATCAGGATTCACGTCCAAAACCACATAGAAAAGAATGGGACTCGTTTCTGACTGTAAACTCTGAGTTAAAAAAAATACTCTAAATCCACATTTAACGGCAAAATCTGACGAGCAAATTTTACTTGTCATGTGGACATACCCTAAACATTAAACCAATTCCAAAATGTTAAATAATGTTACAGAAAAAAAAACACGTTCCTCACGTAGATAAATCAACTGTTCAAGCACCAGTGGTCTCCAAGCCCCGCCCCGCCCCGCATTATATGAAATAAAACCGTACTGGTTTCATGTTTGCGAGTTTGTTTTTACGCGTTCAATCTTTTGTAAAAAATAGTGTATTATCTGTATTCTACAGGTTGAATACTGCATCTGCCAATACCAAACATGTAGTTTCCCGTCTTGTTTTTGGTACCTGTAAAAAATTCCAACATTTTCATTCTTGAAATTTGCACCGCGGCGCCATTTTCTGCAGCTAATAAATTTTTGTTACTAACACCTACGGATTTGGCTGAATTGTACTTTTTATGCTACCAGTTTGGAATGCACGCAACTTTTTTGATTAAATTTAATTTAAATTTTTAGGGTGATGTGAAATGACAAATAAACGAATTTGTGCAATTGTGAAGTTTTTTTAATCTGGTGTTCAGCGACAGGTATAAATGCATGTTATATGTTTTACTAATTTGACGCCCGATACAATATTTAATTTTTTTATTATTTTATTTTTTTATTTGTAAAATGACAAAAGGGGGGTGATTTGAACTTTTAATATTTTTTTTATTTTTTTACACTTTAAAACATTTTCTTTTTTTGCTTTAACTTTGAGTCCCCCTAGGGTGCTTCACCAATAGGGAGCTTGATCATTTATACAACCTAAGGCATTGTATAGACAATGCATTAGGGTGTACCAATATGGCGGTCAAACATGCTAGTGATGGAAACCTTCATAAGGCTTCAAGCTGCCATGTTCACTGATCAGAACCCCGCGATTTCGCAGTGGGTGCCCCAATCGGAGAAAGAAACAGCGCGGCACCGTTTCTCATTCATTTAGAAGCTGCGGCCATCTTTGCCGCGGCGTCTAAGTGGTTAAACAGCGCGGTGCATTGGCGGCTCCATCCCGCGCTGTAACCGCCAAGTGTTATCTGCAATTAGCAGCTAACACCTGGCCGCTACAAAGCCCCTTACTGGCATCAGGATGTACCCATACATCCAATGTCGGTAATGGGTTAAAGGGGCTATCTCACCATGTTGTTTTACAGAGCCACAGTCAACTTAAGCTTTGCTATTACTGTTACAGTGACATGAGTGCAGGAGGTTTAGAAACTGTAGTGCACAAGGATACAAAACTCTAAAGGTTTACAGCTTGTCAGTAAGTATTGTAAGCAAGATCCTGTCTTTCAAATAAGAATCACAGCAAGGAGTAAAATCTCCAGCCTGACCACTGCTGCAGCCTGTAAGAGCAGAGATTGTTGGCCGATAACTAGGGAGCTTATGTACAAAAGCGGGAGATAAGATCTGTTCCTAACTCTGAAGAGAAGTAAAATCAAAAAAGCAATGTATTTGGTAATAGTCTTTATTTACCATTGCCTAAATATTTAAAGGTTATCAAAGAAGTGGGAATACCCCCTTAACAGGTAATTAATATATTTTTTTCTAATTAATAACATCACTTGCAAATTGTTTAATTTCATAACCTCTTAGACAACCCCTTTAATTCTTGCCGATTTCTTCCATTTTTAACTGGGAGATGGATGAGATGCGAGGCTTAGTTGAGTGGAGGGGTTAGGCATTGCTGGACTCCTATTGCAGACGAAGCAGTGGAGGCAGGCTCCTGCTTTAGCCAGGTAGCTTGAAGGCAGAGACAGGATCACGAGAAGCATGAGAAGGAGAAAAAGGAGCAAAATGGAGGATCTCTAGGGGCTCGAGAAAATAAGACAAAATAGGATTAATGGAGATGAAGAGGTTAGTAGAGGAATTGCTGGGATATGTTAAATAAATGTTTTTTTTCCATATTTTCTATACAGTCTGAACCTTTTAGAGCTAGTGCACAACATTTGCACTAGACCAATATACATACTAGTATATTGCTGAATTAATGAAATAAAGGAGTGGTCTGGTTTAGAAACTAAAATTAGCTAGACAGCAGCTACAAAGAGTACCTTTCTCTCTGGCCTACACATGTACTATATAGACAGCTTATTAACTTCAATGGGCGCTGCGTAATGCTTTATTTACCCAGTGGTGATGCTGCAGGTGAATTAAACACTTGGAGTGACATGTATTTATGGGGCTCCGCCAGAATTCTGGTGTCCTTTCAGCCCTAAAACTGGTGCAGCCCTGTTCTCTAGATTTATAATCAGGCGCACTCCAAAATTGGCGCATTATCGGGCGCCGGCGGCACTTTGTAATGGGCCCAAGATGTGGGGGCGTTCTGGAGGCATGTTGCACCACAACCGTATGGTTCTACACATTTATGACGGGAGGATGGCAAAACTAGGCACAAAACATTTAGAACAGGAAGACCAAGTTAAAAGTGTTTTACCTGAGCCTGAGTTGACATTTTGGAGCTAGAAAGTGTCAAATCTATGACCCGCAGTAGAACAGGTCCATAAATTCAAGTACATTCTACACTACTAATACACACAATAAAATTGACACCTGGGCACTAAAATTCATACATGTCAGCCTCCCCCCCCCCCCTGGGGGGGGGGGGGGCACCCAACCCCCCCCACACACCACCGGCCCCCCCCCCCCCCACCCCACCCACCCCTGTGCCAGATTCACCTGTAGATTAAAGCTTATTTCTAGAAGAAGCTGGATATCCTGTGATGAGCTTATTTTCTTACATGAAAAAACTTTGCACCCTCGGTTCACATATCATGATCAGAACAGTTAAGCTGCCCACGACTTTCAACGTGGTCCTCCAAATCGCATCCTATCCAAACTTACCTCCAATCGAGCAATCAGGCCCTCACGGTCCACCCGACATCCATTTATACAGAGAGGAAAAAAATAAAAAACACCCAACCTGCAAAGCTGCCCTTCTTATGACACCTTTGAAGTGGGCGGGGACAGAACCCAAAATGGAACCAGCCCCTTCCTTTTCCATATGTTAAAATCAATGTACACCAAGTATAACGTACTGTTTCTGCACACGAAATGACTATTCCTGCAAAAACATGCAAACCTGGTGCCACTGGCAGGGCTGCGGCGACACATGTAATTAATACATGTACACACACAGACCGCCGCCACGGCACATTTCTGCAAAAGGGCAATACACTACGTCGAAATCTCCTAAAAAGGCATTTATGCTATCTTATCATACATGAAAAAACTTTGAGACACACGGTTCACATATCATAGATCAGACATGTTTTAAAGCAGCCACGACTTTTCATCAACGTGGTCTCAAGAAATCGCAGTGATCCTATCCTATCTTACCTCTAATCAGAGCAATCAGGCCTCTCACCTAGGTCCACCGACCTCCATTTATTCAGAGAAAAAAATAAAAACAACCAACCTGCAAAGCTGCCCTGTCTTATACAGCCTGTTATAGTGGGCGGGGACAGAAACCCAAAATGAAGCACCCCTTCCTTTCCATATAGGTTAAAATCATGTACACCAAGTATAACGTAATGTTTCTGCACACAAAAAACATTTCTGAAAAAACTATGCAAACCTGGTGCCCTGCAGGGCTGCTCACACATGTAATCTATATCATGTACACACACAGAACCGCCGCCAGCGGCACAATTCTGCAAAAAGGGCAATACATAAAAATGCTACGATCGAAATCCCTAAAAAGCATTTTATGCTATCTATCATACATGAAAAAAAAACTTGAGACTCTCGTTCACATATCATGATCAGAACCATTGTTTTTAAGCTCCCACTACTTTCAACGAGGTCCTCAATAATCGGAGGTGCAGTCCTATCCTATCTTTACCTTCAATCGAGCCAATCAGGCCTCTCAACTGGGTCACCGACTCCATTATTCAGAGAGAAAAAATAAAAAAAACACCCAACCTGCAAACTGGCCCCCATCTTATGACCAGCCTGTTGAGAGTGGGCGGGGACAAACCCAAAATGGAAGCACCCTTCCTTTCCATATAGGTATAAAATCAAATGTACACCAAAGTATATACGTAAGTTTCTGCACACGTCAAAAACATTCTGAAAAACGTATGCAAAACCTGGGTGGCCACTGGCAGGGCTGCGGCCCACACATGTAATTATACATGTACACACACAGACACGACCGCCGCCAGCCGCACATTTTTACGCAAAATGGGCAATACACTACGTCGAAATCCCTAAAGAAGCATTTATCTATCTATCAGACATTAAAAAACTTGAGACTCTACGTTTCATCACATATCATGATCAGAACAAGGTTGAAGCGCCCACTGACTTTCAACGTTTGTCTCAAATCGGGCATCCTACCTAATCTTTTACCTCTCAATCGAGCCAATCAGGCCCTCTCACTGGTCCACCGACCCCATTATTCAAGAGAAAAAATTAAAAACACCCAACTCAAAGCTGCCCTCTTTTGACACCCGTTGAGAGTGGCGGGACAGAAACCCAAAATGGAAGCACCCCTCCTTTCCATATAAGGTTTAAAATCAAAGTACAAGCCAAGTATAACGTATGTTTCTCACACAACAACTTTTCTAAAAAACGTATGCAAACTGGTGCCACTGCAGGGCTGCGGCACACATGTAATTAAAATGTACAAACACACCCAACGCCGCCAGCGTCACATTTTGCCAAAAGGGCAATACACTACGTCGAAATCCCTAAATGAAGTCATTTATGCTATCTATCATACATAAAAAAAAACTGTGGAGACTCTCTCGGGTTCACATATCATGATCAGAACATGTTTAAGCTGCCCACGACTTTCAACGTGTCTCAAATCGCAGTCCCTATCCTACTCTTTACCCTCTCACGCGAGCCAATCAGCCTCTCACTGGGTCACCGACCTCCATTAGTTTCAGAGAGAAAAAATAAAAAAACACCCACCTGCAAACTGCCCTTCTATGACAGCCTGTTTGAGATGGGCGGGACAGAAACCCAAAATGGAAGCACCCCTGTCCTTTCCATATAGGTAAAATCAATGTACACCAAGTATAACTTCGTTCTGCACACAAAAACATTTCTGAAAAAAACTTGCAAACCTGGTGCCACGGCAGGGCTTCGCACACATGTAATTAACAAACACACACAGACCGCCGCCCAGCGCGCAGATCATTTCAGCAAGAGTGGCAATACACCTACGTCGAAATCCCTAAAGAAGCATTTATGCCTATTAATCATACATGAAAAAAACTTTGAGACTTCGCTCGGTTCACATATCATGATCAGAACATGTTAAGCTGCCCACGACCTTCACGTGTCTCAAATCGGGCAGTCCTATCCTACTTTTACCTCTGACTCATCGATCCAATCAGCCTCTCACTGGTTCAACCCCGTCCTCATTATTCAGAGAAAAAATAAAAAACACCAACCTGCAAAGCTGCCCCTTCTTTGACAGCCTGTTAAGTGGGCGGGGCCAGAAACCCAAAATGGAAGCACCCCTTCTTTCCATAAAGGTTTAAAATCAATTACACCAAGTAATAACTTATGTTTCTGCACACAAAAACATTTCTAAAAAACGTATGCAAACCTGGGTGCCACTGCAGGCGCTGCACACATGTAATTATACATGTACACACACAAACCGCCGCCAGCGGCACATTTCTGCAAAAAGGTCAATACAAAACACATACGACGACATCCCAAAGAGCATAAATGCTATTCTATCATCCAAGAAAAAACATTGAGACTCTCGGTTACATATCCAGGATCAAACATTTTTTAAGCTGCCACCACTTTTCAACGTGTCTCAAATCGGGCAGTCCAAACCTATCTTTACCTCTCAATCGAGCCAATCTGACCTTTCGTTAACATTGAAATTTTAACCTATATGGAAAGGAAGGGGTGGCTTCCAATTTGGGTTATCTGGTCCCCGCCCACTCTCTACAGTGGCTTCCATAAGAAGGGCAGCTTTGCAGGTTGGTGTTTTTTATTTTTTATTTTTTCTCTCTGATAAAGGAGGTCGTGACCCAGTGGAGAGGCCTGATTGGCTCGATTGAAGAGGTAAAGATAGATAGACTGCCCCGATTTGAGACCTAAGTTGAAAGTCGTGGGCAGCTTAAACATGTTCTGAACAGGATATGTGAACCGAGAGTCCTTCAAAGTTTTTTCATGTATGATAGATAGCATAAATGCCTTCTTTTTAGGGATTTCGACGAAGTTAATGCCCTTTATGCAGAAATGTGCCGCTGGCGGGCGGTCCTGTGTGTGTACATGTATAATTACAATGTTGCCGCAGGCTGCCAGTGCACCCATGTTTGCATACGTTATTTTCAGAAATGTTTTTGTGTGCAGAAACATACGTTATCCTATGTGTACATTGATTTTACCTATAGGAAAGGAAGGGTGCTTCCATTTGGGTTTCTGTCCGCCAGCCCACTTCTCACACAGCTGTCATAAAGGGCAGCTTTAGCAGGTTGGGTTGTTTTTTTATTTTTCTCTCTGAATAAGGGAGGGTCGTGACCCAGTGAGAGCCTGATAGCTCGATGAGAGTCAAGATAGGATAGGACTGCCCCGATTGAACCACTAGAAAAGCCGAGGGGCATCATAAACAATGGTTCTGAACATCAGATATGTGAACCGAGATCTCAAGTTTTTCATGTATGAATAGATAGCATAAATGCTTCTTTTAGGGATTTCGACGTAGTTATTGCCCTTTTGCAGAAATGTGCCGCTGTGGCAGTCAGTGTGTGTACATGTAATAATTACATGTGTTCCGCAGCCCTGCCAGTGGCTCCCAGGTTTGCATACGTTTTTTCAAAAATGTTTTGTTGCAAGAAACATACGTAACTTGGTGTACATTGAATTTTAACCTATATGGAAAGGAAGGGTGCTTTCCATTTTGGTTTCTGTCCCCGCCCACTCTCGACAGGCTGTCATAAAAGGGCAGCTTTGCAGGTTGGTGTTTTTTATTTTTTCTCACTCTGAATGATGGAGGTCGGTGACCCAGTGAGAGGCCTGATTGGCTCGATTGAGAGTAAAGATAGGATAGGACTGCCGATTTGAGACCACGTTAAGTCGTGGCAGCTTAAACATGTTCTGATCATGATAATTGTGAACTCGAGAAGTCTCAAAGTTTTTCATGTATTTTAGATAGCAAAATGCTTCTTTAGGGATTTCGACGTATGTAATTGCCCTTTTCAGAAAATGTGCCTGCTGGTGGCGGTCTGTGTGTGTACATGTATAATTAACATGTGTCCGCAGCCCTGCATGGCACCCATTTGCCGACGTTTTTTCAGAAATGTATTTGTGTGCAAAAACATACTTATAATTTGGTGTACATTGAATTAAACCTATATTGTAAGGAAGGGGTGAGCTTCCATTTTGGGTTCTGTCCCCGCCCACTCTCACAGGCTGTCATAAGAAGGGCAGCTTTTGCAGTGTTGGTGTTTTTTATTTTTTCTCTCGAAAAATGGAGGTCGGTGACTCCATAAGCCTGAATGGCTCGATTGAGAGTAAAGAAGGAAGATGACTGCCCCGATTTGAGACCACTTTTTTGAGTCCGTGGGCAGCTTAAACATGTTTCTGATCATGATATGTGAACCGAGAGTCTCAAAGTTTTTTTCATGTAATGATAGATAGCAAAAATGCTTTTTGGGGATAATCGACGTATGTATTGCCCTTATTGCAAAATGTGCAGTCTGGTGGCGGTCTGTGGTGTGTTACATGTATAATACATGTGTCTCGCAGTCCAGCCATTGGCCACCCAGGTTTGCATACGTTTTTTCAGAAATTTTTTGAGGCAAAACATACGTTATACTTGGTGACCTTGATTTTAACCTATATGGAAAAAGGAATGGGTGCTTCCATTTTGGGTTTCTTCCCCCCCACTCTCACAGGCTGTCATAAGAAGGCAGCTTTGCAGTTGGGTGTTTTTTTATTTTTCTCTCTGAATAATGGAGGTCGGTGACCCATGAGAGGCTGAATTGGCTCGATTGAGAGGTAAAGATGGATAGGACTGCCCGAATTTGAGACCACTTGAATCGTGGGCAGCTTTAACATGTTCTGATCATGATATGTGAACCGAGAGTTCACAAAAAGATTTTTTCATGTGAATGATAGATACATAAATGCTCTCTTTAGGGGATTTCACTAGTGTATTGCCCTTTTTGCAGAAATGTGCCGCTGGTGGCAGTCTGTGTGTGTACATGTATAATTACATGTGTGGCCGCAGCCCTCCAGTGGCACACAGGTTTGCATACGTTTTTTTCAGAATGTATTTGGTGCCCCCGTTCACCCCCATCACCGAACTACCGCACCCCCGCAGCCCCCCCCCCCCCACCGCCCTCCACACCCCCACGCCTAACCCCCCCCCCCCTCGCCCTCCCACTCCTCGCACCCTAACCAATTGTGCGCCCCCTCCCCCACCCGCCCCACTCCCACACCGACGACACCCCCCCCACCCACACAACCCCCGCGCAGTGCGCAACGCCCCGCCCCATACCCCCACCCCCCCGACACCCAATTCCCCCCGCAAGAAACATACGTTATACATGGTGTACATTGATTTTAACCTTATGAAAGGAAGGGGTCTTCCATATTGGGTTTACTGTCCCCGCCCACCTCACAGGCTGTCAATAAAGGGGCAGCTTGCAGGTGGGTGTTTTATTTTTTCGCTCTGATATGGAGGTCGGTGTACCCAGTGAAGGCCTGATGCTCGATGAGAGGTAAAGATAGGATAGGACAGCCCGATTTGAACCACGTGAGTCGTGGCACTAAACATGTTCTGATCATGATATGGAACGAGAGTCTCAAAGTTTTTTCATGTAAGATTCAACTCCAGGCACCAAATCTGACACTGTTAGAAGGAATAGAGCAATGGTCTGCAACTTGTAGCTTTCCAATTGTTGGGTGACTATAAGCATATCTTTTCTTACTGGAAGTTGTAGTTGTCTTTGAACATGATTTTATTGGTTAAAAGAAAAAAAAATAGGAGAATGCATACATACGAACAAAACAAATGCATAAAAGCACAAAATAACTATACATGAGCTATGCAAAACATCAAGGCTCTTCACATACTTGTAAATGAAACAACAAGAAAAGAACAGTAAGGCCATGTTCACCGGCTTAAAATGGGCCATTTCGTCCTTATTACCGCCGAAGTGCGCCTATAGTACGGCCGAAAACGCCCATTCATTACGTAATTCCAGTTCACATAGAGAACTATGGATACGTCTCCCTCCTCCCCGCCCCGAAGCCGCCGGCGGGAATAATGAACATGTCCAACTTTCTAGCGGCGTATACGCCCGCTAGCATTGATATCAACTGGGCCGCGAAGAGCCCCCCCTGCTACTCCCCGCTCCCGCCCCCCCCCGTCCACACGGCTAAATTGCGGGGCAAATTTACTCCCCAATTAAGCCGTGAGAACCTTAAAAAAATCAAAGCCTAAGGATAATTAAGGTCTTCTAGGGAGAACAGCAACAGCACCCCAATCAGACTGGACGTTGTAAGTTTTTCTAACAGCTTGAAAACTTCTGGCTGCAGACCACTGTGCTAGAGAAATATTGTGCTAGTACAATTGCTGGCAAAAAATATGCAGTCACCACATTTGGGGAACTTAACGGTTTTTGTTTTTTTACTTTTATATTACCTTTTTACTTTTGTAGCGCAAATACTCAAATAATAGATATAACACAAAATAGTGTTTGTTGAATAGCGAAACATTCTGACCTCCTGAAGCATACATCAAACAAATGAAAGGAGATTGTTTTAATTTACCCCCTCTTGGTATGTACAGCAGAGGTTGCAGTGAATGCATGGAGCAAGCTTCATATGCAGTGGGTTTCTGTGGTATATTACAGCTAACAATCTGCTTCAACATCTAAGGTCAGAGCTAACACTGATCCCAGTCATTTAACCTCTTAGATGCCGCAGTCAATAGGAACCACAGCATGAAAGTGGTCACACAATTCATCCCTGGCAGCACAATTAGAGGTTGATATTTGGCTGACATAGCAGCCAGGGGCCTAATGAAGGCCTCCAGTTCTGTGATCTTACTACTATCGTATTGACACAATGTGTGCCGCGGTCTCCACTGCAGTCCACGGGCGCACTGGTGTCGGCGTTTCCTGTGCTTAATGCCCTGCCGTCACCTACTCTCCTCACCTCGCTCCTGCTTCGTTCCTATCTGCTGCCTGTGACCGGCATGTGCGTACTCCTTCCTTAGAGCATGTGCGCATCGGCTCCTTAAGATTTAAAGGGACAACACACCTGTTGTGTTTTTTAACAAAAGTTAAAAAAAAATTGTTATGTAAAAATATCTAAACAAAAAATTTAAAGAATTGATATTGCAGCCTCCTTAAAAGGCCAGACTATTAAAATATGTTATGTATGTGCCAAATAGGTTACATATCAGTCACTTCACCTTCCAAAAACATGGAATTAAAAGTATCAAAAATTGTATGTACCAAAATAAAAACTACAGCTTGCTCCACTTAGGCGTTACACATCAGACATGTTTCCAAGGTTGTTTCCTCAGCAGAAATACGTGGCGACACCTCGGATTTCTGCTGAGGATTTTAACTAACAGAGGTGTTTTTCGTCTCGGGCTTGGACGTACGTTAACCCCAATGTAATGGGGCTAACCCGTGTCCCTTCCAGGCCAGCTGGATCCGATAAGGAACATGTGCATTCTTTATTTTTTACACACCATGGATTGTAAATCGAAGATGTGGAAAATCTGTGCTGTAGTTCACTGTGTGAACTACAGCGGACTGACCAATCAAATGAATGGCTGTCGTTTCATGTGAGGATTTTGACAAGGAAATCAATGATGAATATGTGTTGAAATCTTTGCTAAAATCCGTCATGTGAACAAACCCTCAAAATTATTCTTCAACAGTAAATAAAGAATAAAAAGTTTACACTTTTCTAAAGGTCCCGCACTGAAGCTGCTCCAGGGTTCTCCGACCATCCATATAGGAATCCATGCTCTTGCTGCAAAAAGAATATATTTCATATAAATATAATAGATTTTTTGGTCTCAAAAAGTTCTGCAACAAATCTGCCACATGAATATATTGTTAGACAAAGAGTGTAGTGGATCCAATGGGAAACTATGGAGCACCCCAGGATAAAAGTGTGATAAATGCATCTGCTATTATACTTTAGATAGCTAAAGGGGTGCTCAGTGAAACGGAATGGTGCAGCCTGTGATTGGCTTTACCTGTCACTTAAAGGATGAATAAGTAAGTCTACTGCCGGGGTCACTAGGACGACCGCAGCGAGGGAATGACAGCAACCAGGGGTTGGGTATTCTTCTTTTCTTTAATTTTTCTTCATGCCCCAACGGACTAACGAGCATTTTGTAGCGTCGGAACACCCCTTCAACGAAAGAAAATAGCTCAAGTTTTTGACAGAAAATAAAACAATTACCCAGGACTGCAAAAAAATTTAATAAAAAGTAAAATGCATATACCAAATTGGTACCTGTAAAAACCACAGCTTGTCCTACAAAAAAGCAAGCTTTAATATAGTAGTATGAAATCTTGTCTGTAATGCGGCATGGGCTTAGAAGCACACATAATTCCTGTTGTTTTACATGTTGAGAGTGGATGGCAACTTATGTACTGTGGCAGAGTGACTAAGAGTAGTTGCCTGTTTCTGCCACTAGCTGGAGTTGTCCTGGTAGAGACGTGCCACCAAAAGCCGGCTCTTGGTGGGGGGAGCCAATGGTTATCTGTCAGCAACACTAGGTTGCTGACAGCTGCATATAGAATGGCTGATATCCAGCCATTATGGGTTGGCTTCCCCGGAACAGCTGCAGATGGGTGGGTGGCTGTTCCGCATCCCAGGTCTCCAGGTTCCATGTCGGTTTTGGGCCAGTCCCAGGATGGCTATAAAAAGCCTGTCGCTTCAAGTGATCGGGGGGTGTGGTCTGCTTCCTGCAGTTGGAGCAGCAAGGGAGCAAGTAAGGAAGGCACTTCTTACCCCCCAGGCTGTAGGAAGCCTGAACCAGCGGTGACTGGTGGTATGCCCCGCAAACTTAGCACATTCAAAAGTGTCGTGTTTGGTGCAGAATGCACCAATTTTGGGTGTACCACTGTTCATACATCTATAGAACAGGGCTATAACAGGATTTTGTTGGCAGAGTTCACATACAGTGGAAACCAGAAGTTTACATACATGATATAAAAAGACACATATACATGTTTTTCTCACTATCTGACATGAAATCAGAATAAACCTTCCCCGTTTTAGGTCAGTTAGGAACCAAAATTATTTATATTTACCAAATTCCAGAATAATGAGAGAGAAATGTTTTAATACATTTTTATTACTTTCTGCAAAGTCAAAAGTTTACATACATTTTATTAGTGTTTGGTAGCATTGCCCTTAAACTGTAGGACTTGGGTCAAACGTTTTGGATATCCTTCCACAAGTTTCTCATAATAGTTGCTAGGAATTTTGACCAATTCCTCCTGACAGAACTGGTGTAACTGAACCATGTGTGTAGGTATCCTTGCTTGTACCTGCCTTTTCAGCTTTGCCCATAAATTTTCAATAGGATTGAGATCAGGGCTTTGTGATGGCCACTCCAAAACATTGACTTGGTTCTCCTTAAGCCACTATGTAACCAGTTTGGTAGTATGCTTCGGGTCATTGTCCATTTGGAAGACCCATTTCCACACAAGCTTTAACTTCCTGGCTGAAGTCTGGAGATGTTGCTTCAGTATTTCCCCATAATCTTCTTTCCTCATGATGCCATCTATTTTGTGAAGTGCACCAGTCCCTCCTGCAGCAAAACAACCTCACAACATGATGCTGCCATCCTCACACTTCACAGTTGGGATGGTGTTTTTAGGCTTCCAAGCTTCTCAATTTTTTCTCCAAACATAAAGATGGTCATTGTAGCCAAACCGTTTAATCTTAGTTTCATCAGACCACAGGACATGTCTCCAAAATTGTAGGTCTTTGTTCATGTGTGCATTTGCAAACATTAATCTGGCTTCTATATGTTTCTTTTTAAGTAATGGCTTCTTCCTGGCGGAGTGGCCTTTCAGCCCATGTTGATACAGTACTTGTTTCACTGTGGATAATGACACAATCTCAGAAAATTCAAAAGATATGACATCATCATATGGGCTGTCCGAAATAGTGTATGTAAACTTTTGACTTTGCAGAAAGCAATAAAATGGATTAAAAAATGTTCTCTCTCTCATTATTCTGGTATTTGGCAAATATAAATAATTTTGGTAATCCTAGTTGACCTAAAACAGGTAAGGTTTATTCTGATTTCATGTCAGATAAGATGTGAGGAAAAACATGCATATGTGTATTTTTATATAGTGTATGTAAACTTCTGGTTTCAACTGTACATGTCTCGCTGAGTGCTTATTTCTGAAGAAATATTTTAAAGAGGAGTTCCCACCGTAGACCTTGATGGTAAATGGGATATGCCAGAGAGCAGAGAGCCAGTCTCAGTTGCGCACGACTCTCCATTCTGTTCTAGGAGAGTTATCAGTACAGGGGAGCGCTGTGTTTGGCTATAGTCAGAACTCCTAAAAAACAGAATGGAGAGTCATGCACAAGAAAAACCAGCTCTCTCTTCTAAGCCGACACTTTCAGGGGCCTAATTGCACAATAAGTGCAGGTCCTGGAGGTGGAACCCACACCTACCAGACTTTGATATGTCATCAAAGTCTATGGTCTAAACACCCCTCAAATCAATGTCTACTGTACAGAATCCCCCTTTCTTCGGTCATCATGTACATTTTTTAATTATTAGCGCTATATAGTATCATTACAGAACACTGAATAGGTCATAAGAGATCTGATTTTTCTTTATATACTGGTATTCAGATACAAGAAAATAATACATGACATGCCTGACCCATTTTACAGTCTAATTATCCTCTGCCTGATGTCACTGTCATTAAACAGAACAGAACTCACTACATGTTGCATGGCTGGGGGGCAATCTATTTCTATCCCTAATTGGAGAATTCAGGAGTTTTATGTATTTTATCATCTGATCTGTTACAGTGTCACACAAAGCAGGGTACTCTGGATAGTTATTTGCCTCTGCTCTGACCAATTAGATGAGTTTATGTACACACAGTGCCAATGAAGACTTGTACAGGATGCTAGTATGGAGACATATTGGTGATACATAATCCTTAGCATACATGATTCCAGTGAGTGTACGTGTACAGATTATCGTTGTAGTCTATCATAAGAAATGTGTTATATTCAAATGGAAATACCAAAATAAACTAAGAATTTATCATAGATTGATGAATCAGTATTGCTATTGATTGTTATTGGGACTATACCTTTTGCATTATAAACACAACAGTATGACAATTACCTTTGGAGTAAGAACCTTGATAATACTTGCATTCCATGCTTCTTCATACCCTCTACCCCTTTTATGTTCATTCATTCGTACATTTATCTCACTAAATCTCTGATATCATCCTACTGAAATTCAAAATGCAAAAGAATTAAACAAAATGGAAAAAACATAATCAGCAAAAAAAAAAAT
>JAODAL010065644.1:0-18138 GCA_025379985.1 Phyllomedusa bahiana
CTTTCTTTTTCCCCCTTAAATCCTAACAGCAGCACGGCCCCCCCCCCCCCAGTTAATTAATTTAAAAATTTTCTTTTTAAATTTTCCCGGGTCCCAAAAACGGGGATGGCCCCCGGCTTTTATAGGCGTAAATGTACAACATTTTCAGTAGCTTAGACTGGGCCCTTAAAAAAAAGTTTTTCCCCCGGGGGGCTCCCCCCACGTTAAAACCTGGTGGAAAACCCCTAAATCAGCTCCAAAAAGTGGGCCGTAACAATTTCCCGTCTGAAAACGGGGGCAACCCCTTAAACCGGGCATTGTGAAAAAATTAAATAAAGGGCCTAAAAAGGCAGAAAAAGGGGGGTTTTATTTTGGGGTCATGGGCGCTAAACCTCTACAAAAGCTGTGGGGTGCCAGCTGCCCAATAGCAGCTAAAAAACCCGGGTGGTTTACCCGCAAGGGATGGTTTTCCCGGCGGGCCCTCGCACCCCTGTTTAAAAACCCTTAGATTTCCCGGGAACTAAACAATGGGGAATCCTTCCACCCTCTTTTTAAAAACCCCCTTTTTGCTTGTAAGACAAGCATTAGGCTTTATAAAAAAAATCGAGCCCCAGGGGTGAAAATGGGCCCTATTCGGACTATAGTTAAAGTAAAAAAAAAAAAATGTTTTTTAAAATGTAAAAAAAAAATTTTCAAATTTTAAATTCAAATCAAACCCCCTTTTTTCCATTTTTATTTTTTTAAAAAAAAAAAAAGTTACACATACTTGGGATCGCCACAACCCCAAAAATTTCCCCTCTATTTAAAAAAATTTAAAATTATTTATCCCGTAAAACGCTGGAAAACTGTAGAAAGAAAAAAAAATTTTTTTCCCCAAAAGCCCAAAAAATTTCAATTTTTGGGGGGATTTCCCATCCCCCAAAACCTGGAAAAAATTTTAAACAACATCCCAAATTTCCAAACTGGTTTTGCAATAAAAAAAATCACTTCAGCCCCCCAAAAAATCCCCCCAAATCATGTCTATGGCCCTTAGTTAAAAAAAATTTTTTTTTGGGTTTCAGAAAATGGGCCCGGGGGGCCCCCAAATTTCCCCAAAAAAGAAAATGTTTGGAATTTTTTTTTTTTGGTTCCCCCAAAAATTAAAAAAAACTGTCATATTTGGGATTGCCAGATGCGTATCAACCTGTAAGAAAACTAATAATACATTATTTTTACTGGAAAAATGAGCGCCCTAAAATAAAAAACCGGCAAACCCGGTCAAGTAAGGTTTTTTTCCCCATTTTTTCCCCCCTTTGAAATTTTTTTTTTCATTTTTACCAAAGGGGGAAAGAAAGAAACCATTAGAAAGTACAAAATTTTCCCAAAAATTAAAACCCCCATATGTCCCACATAGATGGGAAAAAATAAAAAAAATTTTTATTTGGGAAGAGGGAGGAAAAAAGGGGGCCTTTTTTGGGGTTTAAAAAGGGGGGTTTTTTTTTTTTTTAAAGGGGCTGAAATGTAACTTGCACCAAGGGGTTACTCATAGTCCCCATGGGGGCTACTTCTATATAGAATTTGGGGGAAAAGGGACAGGGGGGCCCAAAAAAAGGGGAGTAGGGCGAGTACTTTCCCGTTTAGGGGGCCCCAAAAAAAAAGGGGTCCACCGATAAAAAAATTAAAAAATTTTGGGAAATATAATGGGTTGGGGGGCCCCCTGTGATTTGGGCTTGGGATGGGGGCCCCCCGAAAAAGGGTTTAAAAGATGACTGACGGCTGCCCGGAAAGGAGGGATTTTTTATTTGGAAAACCCCCCAATTTCCTCAGCCCCAACCCCCGAGGGGCCCGGTTCACATATACATCCAGGTTTGTTGAAATAAGTACAAAAACTCGGATAAATTTCTTCGTTCTCGCCTTTTTTAAAAACCAAACCCCTTTTCCCTTTCAGCCCTGAGGGGCCCAGGGGGGAAGATGGGAGTGCAGACGGGGGTTCCCCCGCACAGAGAGGTTTTCCCCAACACCGTTTCCCCCGGGGTCCCCCCCTGGAGCTCATACAGGGAAAGTAACAATACCCCCTGCACTTTCCCCCCCCACACAACCCCCTCCCGCCCTGGGAAAGTCCCCAGTCTCAGCACAGTCAGTGGAAGGGGGCTTGGTTGGCGTGAGCTGTGGGGGGTTTTTCTGCTGGCTGCCTGTGGGATGGGGTCCTCCCCTTTTTTGTACCCCGGGGGCAGTGGAGCACACAAGCAGAGCAGTTTTTCTCTGATACTTTTTTTTTTGCAGGTTGGGGGAAAGTGTTTTTCCCCCCCCCCTCCCTCCCCATTCTGTCCCGACTCCTTATTCCTTTTTCCCCCGCAGAGGGGGGGGGCCATAGTGACAGGACTGGGGGACACTGATTTTTCCAAATTTCCGGGGGGCTTTTAGCCCCCCTCCGGCTTCGTCCCGGGCTCTTTAAAATGGGCTGTTTCAGGACGGGGCTGTAGTGACTTTTGAAATTGGGCCCCCGGTCAGTAACCCGTAGTTTTTCGTTCATTGCTGGCCGGGCCCCGGGGCAAAAAAACCCGGCTACAATGTATTTTAACTTCAAAAGGGGCCCTTTTGGGCCCCAAAAAAAACGGGGCCCCAAAGCACTGCTATGTTCCTGGGGGCCCGGGAAATTCCCCCTCTTTTATAAAATTTCTAATTTTGCTTTATTTTTGGGGAGGGAAAAGGGAAAAAAACAAAGGCATTTTTTATCATTTCATCCCTAAAGGGGGCATTTATATTTTATATAATTTCTTTTATACTGTTTTAGTAAAATTTTCCATATACTAATGCACTGTAAGGAAAAAAACGACTGGCCAAACTTTAGATTGCCTAACAGACATATACCATAGATTTAAAAGGGGGCCTTTAATAGACTCTGGGTCCATTGCACTTTATTCTCCCCAGGGCTGCCATCAAATCATCTATTTAAAAATTTTCAAAGGGCCCCCCTTTCAGCCAAACAAAAGGGGGCCCCCCCCCCCTTTAAATAAATTTTTCCTAATTTTTTAACAAACAGTGGAAACCCCCTTTTTTTATTAGGGCCCCCGACAGGAGTACTGCCCCCGCACTGCCCCCTATTGGAAAACCCCCGGGGGTTCCCCTCTGGTAACCAAATACTTTCTTTTAGGGGGAATAAATGGGTGGTTTTTCCAGGGTCTTCCCGTGACCAGTGCTGTTTAGTATCACGTGGTCAAAGGGCTCTGCTACACCTCCAGGGCCCCGGTAAAGAGTTTTGGGCGACATGAAAGAAGATCGGCACGTCAGCGGGCCAAAATTTTTTTGGGGTTTTAGGGGGGGAAAGCTGCGCCCATTTATGTCGGCCGCCCCAGTGGGCACATAATTGGGGGTTTTAAAAATTTTCCCTTGCGGCTTCCCCAGTTTTTGGGGGGCGCAGGCGGAACTTAGGCCAAAAAGGACTGCGCCTAACATGTAAATTTCCAATTTTGAGACAGGCTGGAAAAAAACAAAAAATCCATTATCCATTGTTCGTGAATAGCAATAGAGTTGTCTTTGTCTAACGGAATAAATAAAGATAAATATCAAAAGTTATCTAAAAAAACGATTAAATGTATTGAAAAAGTGATCATTTAAAATTAAAGGAAAAAATATATAAGATCGCAAAAGAAATAAATCTTCAGCTCCGTGGAGGCCTTGGAGTTATTTAGGGTAATAAATCGTTTTTTATTAAGTCGTAAAACATCTCTGTTAAAAGAACTAAAATCCTTCTATAAAATAATCAATCAAATCACGTACATTGTGTTTGTCGCGAGGGACCGGCGCTACATCTGAATTGGGATTATGATAATTGCTGGAAAGACAGCAGTACTTCAAATTCTGTAAGCGACTTCTCATTGGTCGGCAAAAACAACCAATCAGATAGGAGCGACAGTGAACCATTTTAACCTATGTGTAGTATTGACCAATCAAAATGAAAAGGCGGGAACAGTTCAAAATAAGTAAAAAAATGCAGAAAGAAATGAGCTGATTGGGTGGAGCTAGGCGGTGGGCTTGGCTATCCTGGCCATCAGATGTGCAGCTACTTTGTCCCATTGTAGGCCTATGGAGAGATCTGGGCAATTGTAAAGTTTATGTACAATAATTTGCTCATAAGAGGGATATGGATGAACTGATTGATTGTGACCAGGCGGCAGAATGGAAATCCACTGAGTTGGGCGAATCGTTTTAATCGGAAGTGGAATTGTTTAGATTTTCTGGAAAACTTCGGTTCGTAACGAAATCGAACTTTGGGGTGATGATTCGCGGGAACGAAGTGTGCTATTGATTAATAAAATGGCTGCGAAGCACATGGCGATACATGGTGCAATGCACATGGGAGGTAGAGGCATGAGCATGCATGACCATGTGCAGAGGTGAAGCCTATAGAGACTGCGGGATTCTGTTGACGTCACCGCACTATATAAGTCCGGGCACGACGCCTGGGGGAGCTCAACACTCCTCTCACTGTGCTCATCACGGGAAGGTGCTTGCCACGGCTGATAGCTCTTACTGAAGAACTGATGTTTATACAGCGATTTTTGTGGGGTGTCTTCAGGCTTGTCTAGAGAATGTTCCTCTTAATGTTTATTTTAATTTTTTGGGGTTATTGGATCTGATATCCAGTGTGCGTCCACTGCAGCTGCATATACATTCAATATCCTAGTGGGATCTAAGCCAGTGCCAGTTGTATAATTTAAAGAACAAAGCGTTTTTACAATACAAATACCACTTCATTTTTGGGTGCTCATTTCTTTGCGCTTTTACATCCAGGGGTTAATTAAGCGTTGTTTTGCTGGTGTGCTGACCCCAAGAAACCGTTCTTTTTAACGCAAAATATATACATTTTTTTCTGTAGCCTAATTCACAAGCAAAGGTTAATTACAACTGTATCTCTTGTTGTGTGGCGTAGAAAAACACGCAATTGTATACGCTACAAGCTACTATTCTGTAGGGGCTCAATTCTTTGGCGCATTTACTCAGGGGTTAATTAAGCGTTGTTTTGCTGGTGTGTGCTGAACAATAATAAACCGTCTTTTTCAACGGCCAAATATATAAATTTTTCTTGTAGCATAATTCACAAGCAAAGGTTTATTTCAACTGTATCTCTTGTTGTGTTGGCGTAGAAAACAAGTCAATGTAACACGCTACAAAGCTACTTGTTTTGTGAGGTCAATCTTTGGCGCAATTAAACATCCAGGGGTTAATTAAAGCCGTTGTTTTTGCTGCGTGTTGCTGACAAAAATAAACCGTTTTTTCAACGCCAAAATATACTACATTTTTGCCTGTAGCCTTAAATTAATTTTACGAAAGGTTAATTAAGCCTGTTTGTGCTTTTACATTTAGTAAAATACACAGTGTTTTAAAACGACCACATACAAGTAATTTTTTTCCTGGCCATTTGTGGAGCGCCAATTTATATCCATGGGTTACCCAAGCTTGTTACGGGTTCATTTGGAGTCAAAAACAGGGTGTATATTTATCATATACTGATTTCATCATCAAACAGTGTCTGTACGATTTTAGAACAAACAGTATGTCAGGACTGAGAAGATGGGAGGCTCTGCACCTGCGAGTGGCAGTGGCACAAAAACATTCATGGCACAGGCCAGTCGCAGCCACTGCAATGGGGTCGTCGCAGCAGGAGTCACTCAGGAGGGCCACAACTGCCGCTGTCATCTAGCGGCGTGTGTTGTTCAGCAACCTAGGGTTCTTGATTGGTTTGACTAGGTCATCCTCTTCCTCACAGATGACATCTGACAACCCAGCCAAGGTCGGTGGGGAACCTAAGACACAACATTAGTTGGCAATGGCCCGGGAGCGGGTCAGCGGCCACTAACCGGTCCTCAGCCCGCCCTGTCCATCGGTTCCCTCAGCCAGAGATCTATTATGTGTGGTCTGGGTCAGCGCCACTATATGCGAGGATGAACAATTTGAGGAGGGCAGTCAGCAGCTACTTGGCAGCAAAGAAATGGGGCCAATATCGCCTGCTTCTTGCAGTAGGCGGCAAAGTATAGTTAGATGTGTGTGAGTGGCATGGGAGGTCATGTGTGAAGGGTCAGCCTATGCATACCAAGAAGACGGGTGCATGAGGACAGCAGTTGAAGATGATAACAACAAATTAGATGGATGATGTAGGACCGCACTTGGGAGCGGGTGAGGCAAGGGCTTCATCATCGTCAGGAGAAGAGGGCGTCAGCTTGCGGCGTCACGGCAGCCAGCGCAGCCAGCAAGTGGGTCGGTATTGTGGCCGTTGAGTCTGCTGAGGATTCGCAGGCAGTGGAGGTCGGGAGCCAAGCGGCCACGGGGTTAAAATATACCCTGCTTCGCATGGTTCCAAGAAAGTAGTAGCAGCACAGGGGCTCAGCGAGCACATTGGGCAAGCGGCGGCAGTAGTCATCATGGTGCGGAGCTGTTGGGCGGTTAAAATCGTTACTCGGCGGTGAGAGGCGTTTGTGTGCAGTTCTTTTGGCTAAGATCTCCGGAGGGCCGAATATGGGATATGTAGATTGTCTGGGCAGAAAGTGAAGCGTGGCCAGGGAGATATTCGTTGGCTCCACGGGCCCTGCGTCAACACATGGCAGCGTCACCATCCGGTGGCCTGGGAGTAACGTTGGCTCAGAAGTGGGTCCATCCTGCCGCCGCAGAAAACAGCAGACAGCAGCAGCGCCAGTGGCATCATGCATGCCATTGCAGCCTAGTCAAGGCATCAACCACCTCTGAAGAAGCGAGCGTTTCTCTTTAAATCATCTCCGGTCCAGATGCTCCTGCTCCGTCGCTACTCAATGGCGCAGCAGTCGTTCAGCGAGGCGATAGCCCAAAGAGACAACGTATATGCGTCAACCATCCTGAAGGTGCAGAAGTGACCGTGCTCCTGTCCAAGTTGTTGGTACTGCTGTCCATCCCTTCCAAATGGGAGGACTCTGACACCCGTTCAGAGAACTAATGGCTTGTGCCGAAGCCGAGATGGAGAGTTCCAAGCCGTAATTTCTTTTCCATAAAGGCAGAAGTACCAGCACTTCATAAATAGGTAAGAAAGAAGGTGGTCATCAGTCCTTGAGCTTATCGTTTTGTTCCAAGGTGCACGGCAGCGAGGGAAGTCTTGGAGCTGTAAAATACGGTCAGGGCCAGTACATGTCCTTTAAGGCCCACATGGGTGAATGTGCTTCCAGCCCAGGCACACCAACAACTTTGGGCAGGAGACGCCGCTTTCTCTCCATGTGTCAAAACTGCTGCACCTGCGCCAAATGTCCGCCTCCTCCTCCTCCACCACCACACCATCTCAGCCTCCACAATTACTGCTCCATCATACCACATGTGTAGGGCACAGCGGGGTGTGTCACGCAGTTCTACAAACCTGCTGCCTCGGCGAACGAAGTCACCACAGGGGAGGAACTGCTCCGCGTTATGCAGCAAGAAATCGAATAGTGTGGCTTTTTCCGCGCCCAACGCAAATCGGAACCTTGGTGAGCGGACACAACAATGGGGAGGAACATGGTGTCGCGCTGCCACATAAGGAGGGATGGTTCCATGGCGCCTGCCTGCGCGTTTTCAATCTGGTTGTTGAAAAGGTTCTGAAAGTCTTCCACGATCTTCAGAACATTTCTGAAATAGGCCAGGAAACGGATGAGACTTTTATCCATTCGTTACAAAGCCAGGAACGACCCTCCTCGAGTTGATGCGCCAGATACGGCCTCCCCAACACACTCTGAATATGCGATGTTTCACCGTTGGAATTCCAGCCTGCAATGTTGGGGACCGACTGTATGAAACAGAGAAAGGCCATTATCGATTTTTGATGTTCAGGCAGACTGAAGTACGTCCCCTGTGTAACTTTGATGTCAGCCGAGTGGCAGCTCAAGCGTGACACCTGCCGTTTTGTTGAGGCCATTCGAGGAGGCGACGTTATTAGTAGTCGCCAGGACTCGGAATGAATAACTCAGTCCACTGCTACTTCATGTCATGGAACAGATGCTGAAAAATCTGTCTGGGCAGGGACTGGAGGACGGTCGACTAAATTTTTTTTTTTCTTTTTTTTTAATCGGCCACATGAGTCGAGTGGGGACTGAAAGGAGGAGGAGGAGGAGGACATTGGAGCAGAAAGCATTGTATTGAAATGAGTGGATTTTCATACCCAGCGTGACAAGTGACGAGGAGCAGGAGCAGCTTGGAGGAGGTGGATTGCGATAAGGAGTCGAGGCAGATGACCCCCAAGCCACAGTGGCAAGTATACTGTGGAAATGGAGAGGCAGGGAGCCTCGGATTTCACTTGATTGTGCAGATGGGCCCTCGCAGCATGTTATTTGCTGGCTAGGGACAGCCGAATAGTCAGCATACGGGGCAGAGGGATGACTTCTGGCTCTCCACCCTATGGACCTCGCTCCGGTCCAAAATGGGAGCCTTTTTCCCAGCTATTGAGAGGGAAGACAAACTCAAATACTATAGGAAAATCCTCCTAATCTGTTGGCTGCTGCTAGGTGCTGCATCGTCCCTCCTCTGACTGGTCTGACCGGGGGGGGTTCCTCAGCGCTCACGTACTACTGCGCGGCTGCCTGCTGGGGGTAGGTGGGGGGTAGGGAGCAGTACCAGCTATATCAGTGGTACCTATGTCTGGGTGTCACTGATGAGCAGCTTCCTTCCACCCGCCTAGTGAGGATGGGCAGTCGCCAGCAGCAGCTGCAGCAGGACCTGGAGCAGTCCCTGATCCACAGGGTTTCGTGGCCTACTTGGACAGCACTCTGCCACCTCAGTTAGAAGATCCACTGGACTACTGGGCAGCCAAATTGGATGTGTGGCCGCAAACTTGCCGAGTTTAGCAGTGGAGTGAAGTGTCCTGCCGGCCAGTAGTGTCGCATCAGAGCGGGTGTTCAGTGCGGCGGGGGCACATCGTTACCCCGGAGAACCGGCTTTTTCCTCGGGAAATGTGGAACGGACTGACCTTTGTCAAGATGAAAATCGAGGCGTGGGATCGGCCAGGATTTCCACACACCAATGCCTTAGGCGTCAGTCTGGGTTAAAAACTTACCTGCCTCAGACACTATTCGATGCCCCACCCGCCTGATGACACACATCTTGCTGACAGTTTCTCATCTGCCGCACCACCATCTTTACCCAGGGACTGGTATTGCCACCCACCTCAACACTCTGTCATTGTGCCAACTCTATGACCTAATGGCTGCTGCTGCGTTGCTGTTTGCCGTGACATCCACATGTGTCATTGTTTGCCTCTGTTTGACCTCATGCTGCTGCTGTGGCTGCTGCCATGTCCTCCACACTGTGTCCATTGTTGCACTGCCTGACCTCATTGCTGCTGCCGCCGGTACCTCCGCTCTAAGTCATTGTGCCCACTCTGTGCTTCCTCCTGTTTTGCCTCCTCAGAATGTCATTGGATGCCACTGCCTGTCTCATGTTGCTGCTGTCCGTGACCTCCACAACTGTGTTGATTGTGCCACTCTGTGGCCTTAATCTGTTTTGCCGTCTTCCAGAATGTCATTTGTGCCACTGCTGATCTCATGCTGCTGCTGTCGTGACCTCACACTGTATCATTGTGCCACTCTGTGGCCTAATACTTGTTTAGCCGCCTCCGAAAAATTGGTCATTGTGCACTGCTGTCTCATACGCTGCCGCCGTGGACCTCCACACTGTGTGATTGTGCCACTCTGTGCCTAATACTGTTGCGCCCTCAGAAGTCATAGTTGCCACTGCCTAATCTCATTGACTGCTGCTGTCGTGACCTCAACACTGTTCATTGTGCCACTCTGTGGTCCTAATACGTTTTGCGCCTCCAGAAATGGTCATTGTCCACTGGCCTGATCTCATGCTGGATGCTGTCGTGACCTCACACTGTGTGATTGCGGGCTTCGGTGGCCACTCTGTGGCCTAATACTGTTTTTTGACGCGCTCCAGAAGAATGTAATTGTGCCACTGCCTGACCTATTATACAGCTGCCACCGTGACCTCCACACTGTGTGATTGTGCCACTCTGTGGCCTAATACTGTTTGCCGCCTCCAGAATGTCATTGTGCACTGCCCTGGACCTCATTTCTTGTACGGTCTGGAGGTGGATCCACTGGACAACGCAGGCGATGTTGGCGTAAGCCCACCCAGGGAGTGGAGTCTAAGTGGGTCCCGGTATTCAACCAGAGCCCGCCGCAAAGCGGGATGGTTCTTGTGACTGCGGCGGGAGTCAACAGGTCACTACACTGGCGGGGCTTGACTGCAGTGGCGGCCAGGGGTGCTAGGTACAGGATCGGCGGCAGGCTCGTGGGGGGTCGTGGACAGGCAGGAGTTCAGGAAAAGGCGGGCTCTGTGTTTGTAGGACGGTAGGACAAGCCGGAGTCGGGGCAGGCCGGCAAGGTTCGTAGACGGTAAACGTAAGCAAGGAGCGGTACACGGAAGGCAAGACAGGAACGCTCTGGAAACACTTTCACCAAGGGAATATACACCCAAGGATCCGGCAAGGCTGGCAGGAAGAGGCCGGACTTAAATCAGGAGCAGTGCGGCATTAACATTTAACGTGTTGCACTGCAACTTTAAATCTCAGAGAGCCGGGCTAGGGCACGCCTATGGGCGGAGCTACACACGCCGGCGAGCTAGGGTGCCGGACAGAGCAGGAGCGTGGCTGGGTATGTGGACGCTGGCAGTGGCTGCGACAGGGCGGACCCCGAACCCGACGTGCGGGACGGAGCGGGCTCCGTGGAGCGGGGGCACGGACGCGCCTGCGGCCCGGGACAGTGTCGCCATGGGCGTCCTGTTTTCGCGTATCAGTACCCCCACCCCCTTGTGGCCCCTCCCCCCCTCCTGGGGCCCCCTCTCTTACTGTTTGAGGGAACCTCTGGATGAGGCTGCGGTTTCTGAATATTCTCCTTCCGGTCAGACCTCTCTTCGGGCCCCCGAACCACTTTCAGTCCCACCAGGGGATATAGTGTGCCTTCCTAGTCCTTCTCATGCCCTAGAATCTCCTTGACCTCGAAGAATCGGACGCAATCAGCCACATACGGAGGAGGAAACAGCTTCTGGGAAGAAGCGATTAAGGACAGGGGCTTCTTACAGGGCACACATGAAGAATGAGTTGGGAATTCTCATCGCAGGAGGGAGCGGAGTTTGTAAGACACGGGTTGATTGCGGCCGATGACCTCAAAGGGCCCCAGGAACCGGGGACCCATTTGTGACGAGGGCATTTTAAGCGGACATAACGAGAGAGAACACCACTTGTCACACTGGGAGAAGACTGGATGGGGGATTCTTCTCTTGTTCCGCTTGATCTTCTTGCGCTCGGAAAGTCGGAGCATCGACTGCGGTGTCTGGGACCAATGGCCTTCAAATCTTGGATCAGTGGTTCCGCTGCCGGGACCTCCGAGGAGGTTGCCAGAGGGAGAGGTGGGGCGGGGGATGCTGACCATACACCACACGTAGAAGGGAGAGGACCCGCGGACTCCGACTCAAGGGAGTTATAAGTTATAGGAGAAAAACTCCGCCCACGGCAGAAAATTGGCCCATTATCTTGGCGTGCCGAGACGAAGCCGTATTCACGTGGCGAAGGTAGCTCCCAAGGACTGGTTGACCCTTTTCCACCAGGCCGTTCGTTGCGGGTGATAGGCGGACAGACGAAGTCGTGACTTGACCTGAAGTTGATTGCACAAAGCTCCCAAAACTTGGAGTCAAAAACTGGATCCCGGGCAGAGACAATTGTCGAGGAGAGTCCATGCAGCCGGAAACACATGAAGGAAGAAAGTTCCGCCAGACGAGAAGCAGATTGGGCAGGCGGGCAACCGGGAGAAATGCGACCATCTTGAGAATCCGGGTCTGTATTACCCAAATAACGGTGTTGCCAGACGACGGAGGGAGGTTCAGTAATGAAGTACATGGGAAAAGTTGACCAAGGTTGCGTTGGAAAGGGGAGAGCTGAGTAGGCCTGCCGGGCTTGTGACGTGGTACGTCTTGTTGCGGGCACAGGAGTCAACAAGACGAAATGAAGTCCTTAACATACTTTTCCAAGTTTGGCACCTAGGTATAGAACAGGGATATCAGACAGAAGGTTCTTCGGGCGGCCGGGGGTGTTGTGACCTGCACAATGGAGCAACTGTCCCATTTTAGAATACTTCTGCGGAGTGGCTGGACGCACATAAGTCCTTCCAGGAGGAAACCTTCGGAGATCCACCGGCGCTGCCGAGATGAGGCGCTCGCTCTGGAGGAATTATTATGTTCTTGGAGAAAGTATCTTCTCACCAAGTCGGAGCGCACGGGAATGAGGGCGTCAGCTCTCCATTCTTCTCAGCTGCCTTGAAGTGGATTTGAAAGTCGAAACCGGGAGATGTAAGAGCGACCACCTTGCCTGGCGTGGGTTAAGTCGCGTAGCCGTCTGTAGATATTGGTTGGTTATTATGGTTACGAGTAGAGAGTAGTTTCGGAATGGGAATACCGGGCACCCTCCAGCAGATAGCCACTTATTCCAAGGCCAATTTTATGGTAGTAGCTCGCCGGTCGCCAATCGTTTGTAGTTCCTCTACGGCTGGGACGGTGGAATGTCTTGGAGAAGAAGCGACGTTACAGTCTTACGTGGCGCACTTTTTGCGTCAAGAACTGCCTCCAGCTTCCTACAGACGATGGCATCCACCTCCAGTGTGAAGGGTCTTGTGGAATCGGGGAGCGGCCAGGATGGAAGCCGTTAGCGGAAGGCGGACGTGAGCTTAGAAAACGCCTCCTCCATCCTCGAATGGCCAGCTGCGTGGATTGGCTGGTTTCTTGGTGAGGGCTACTATCAGGGGCCACCACGCCTGGAAGAAGTGAGGGAGAACTGGCGATAGTGTTGCAGAAGCCCAAGAATCGGTCTGGATTGCCCGCAAGCCGACGGGGCGTGGCCACTGCAACAACGCTGACAGTTTCGCTGGATCCTATCCGTAGGCCTTGATCCGAGATTGACGTACCCCAGAAACGGGAGGCTCGTTCTGATGGAAAGAGGCTCTCATCCCCAGCTTGGCGTATAGTGGTTCTCACGGAGACGTCTTAGTACTGCCAGCGAACATGGCCTTTCTTGCGGTGGGTCTCTGAGGTCAGAGAGAACTCCAGGTTGTCATCAAGTAGACCACCCACGGGGGGGGAGGATGGAGGTGGTCCCTGGAAGACATCATTTTCACGAGCTCCTGAAAGACGGCTGGGTGCATTGCATAGTCCGAAGTGCATCACCAGGTTCTAAAAGTGCCCGGTCCCTGGTGTTGAAGGCAGTCTTCCACTCATACCCTTGCGATGCGGACCAAGTTGTTGGACCCTCTCAGATCCAACTTAGAGAAGATCTTGGCGCCCTGCAGCGGTCGGAACAGTTCCGTGATCAACGGCAGTGGGTACCGTTTCCTCGTTCACCGTGATCTGTTCAAACCACGGCTAGTCTATGCAGGGCGTTATGGTGCCGTTTACTTCTTCTTTACGAAATAAGACCCGCACCTGCGGGTTTGACGAGGATTGCGGATGAAACCCCTCCTGTGATTCTCCTGGATGTATCGGTCATGGCTTTGTGTTCAGGAAGCGACAGAGGGTTGGACTCGGCTCGAGGAGGGCAGGTACCCGGCAGTAGGTCGAGTTGGGCAATCATATGGGCGGTGCGGAGGATGACTCTCAGTTGGCCTCTCAGAGAAAGACATCAGCGTACTCCAAATATTCGGGCGGGCAGCCGGGCAATGGCTCCTGTAGGGTTGCACGGAGAACAGGGAAGCACGGGCGAGGTGCCACCAAACAGCCATCCCCGACAGTGGGACCCCAACTAATCACTCTCCAGTAGACCCAGTCCAGGGTAGGAGAGGGAGCCGTAGCCCTGGGAGTGAGGGAGGATCGCCGACGAGGAGCGTAGTCAGCACGCTTGAAGGAGATTCTTCTTTATGCAGCGCCCCAACATGGAGGGACAGTGGCCTGGTGACGAACTGTATGGTGTCGCTATGCAGCTCCCACTGACGGAAGAGATGGGACAAGCGGTCTCTCCAGGGCAGTACCACTGGAAGCCGATATTGGCTTCACGAGGGGACTGGTGTATGAAAGTTCCCGGCGGTGCCGGAGTCAAGAAACGCGGAACTTGGAAGTGATGCCTGTCTCTTTTGTCACGACCCGCACAGGCACAATCAGGACGTGGTAGGCAGAGGAGGTGTGACCTAGAATGCCTCCCCCACTAGATCCTAGGTGTGGAGTCTCCGGCAGGATTGGGAGCTGATGCTACTTGCTGAAGCTCCTCCTCCCGTTCAATGAAGCGTATATCGATGCGGGTAGCTTAACCCGAATCAGGTCACTGAGGGAAGCGGGAGGTCTCTAGCGGTCCCAAGGACGTCCTTATACTCGGCTTGAGGAGCCCTTTCTTAAAGGTAGCAACAGTGCGGCCTCGTTCCATAGAGTTCCGAGGCCAGCGGGTGCGGAACGTGTACGCGTTGTTCTCCTACAGACTGGTCCCCCTTCCTGGCGTAGGTTTAGGAGGGCAGTCGCCGCAGAGGATGCACGGGTGGTTCCTCGAAGACGTTGCGGAAACTCGCTGAGAATGACTGTAGATCCGCGTCATGGGTCGTTTCTGTCCCATAGGGGTGGTAGCCATGCCAGGGCCTTCCCGGTGAGGGAGGAGGCTGATCACGAAAGCCACCTTCGCACGTTCGGACAGGAAATGGTCAGTCATCAGCTCCACGTGCATGTGCAATTGGGTGATGAAAACCCCCCTGCAGAGTTTCTCGGGTCTTTTTTTCAGTCTTACTTGGACGGGAGCGACAGGCGAAGCTTGGGCCCCCTTGGAGCCACTAGGAACCGAGAGGCAGGAACAATCCGCTCGGAGATGGCGAAGGCTGCTGCTGCTGGTCCGGTGACGAGAGGCTGCAATACATGGTTGGAAAGCTCTGGGTGATTTGCTGCGCCTGTTGACCGAGTTGGTGAGGATGGCTGGCAACAACGGTCACAGGCTGGATAACGGCCCCTTGGCGGGATCATGGCAGGATCCTACTGTTTACGGTCTGGAGGTAGAATCCCATGGACCACGCCAGGCGATGGCGATAAGCCCACACCAGGGAGTGGAGGCTAAGTGGGTCCCGTATTCACAGAGACGCCGCAAAGGCGGGTTGGTCTTGCTGCGGAGGGAGTCCACCAGGTCACTACCACTGGCGGGGCTTGCCTGCAGTGGCGGCCAGGGGTGCAAAGGTTACAGGAACGGCAGGCAGGCTCGTGGTGTGGACAGGCAGGTGTTCAGGAAGGCGGCTCTGGTGTCGTAGACGGTAGACAAGCGGGAGGTCGGGGCAGGCGGCAAGGTTGTAGCGGTAAACGTATGCAAGGAGTCGGTACACAGGTAGGCAAGACAGGAACGCTCTGGAACACTTTCACCAAGGGGAATATACACAAGGATCCGGCAAGGGCTGGCGGAGAGGCCGGACTTAAATAGGAGCAGTGCCCGGCAATAACCTATTACAGGTGCACTGCCCTGTAAATCTCGAGAGCCGGGTCGGGCTCGCCCAGGGCCGGAGCTACACGCGGGAGCGGAGAGCCGACAGAGAAGGAGGTGGGCTGGGTAAGTGGACGCTGGCGGGCTTTGCGAACACGGGCGGACCCGAACCCGGACTGTGCGGGACGGGGCTCCACTGGGAGCGGGGGCACGGACGCGCCTGCAGCCCGGGACAGTGGTCGCAGGGGCGTCCGTTACAATACTGCTGTTGTCGTGACCTCCACACTGTATCATTGTGCCACTCTGTGGCCTAATACTGTTTTTTGCCGCCTCAGAAATGTCATTGTGCCACTTGCCTGATCTCTGCTGCTGCTTCGTGACCTACCACACTGTATCATTGTGCCCATCTGTGGCTTATACTGTTTTGACGCCTCCAGATGTCATTGTGCCACGTGCCTGATCTCATGCTGTGCTGTCGTGTCCTCCACACTGTGTGATTGTGCCATTCTGTGGCTTCATCCTGTAATTTTTGCCACCTCCAGAATGTCATTGTGCCACTGCCTGACATCATACTGCTGCTGCCGTGACCTCCCGCATCTGGCTTGTGCCACTCTTGGTTCCTCGTGTTTGGCCACCTCCAGTTTGTCATTTGTGCCACTGCCTGACCTCATGCTGCTGTGGCTGCGATGTCACCTCCACACTCTGTCCACTAATTTTGCCAACTGATGCTCTCAGCTGTTTTTTTCCAGCTTTCGCTGGCATGACTTTATCAGGCTACATTCCCGCTTGAGTTTTTTTGGTCTGTTTTGCCCTCTAAGTGCCCAGGGAATTTATAGTTGAGCGATTCTAAGAGCGGGCGGCAGTCATCTGCGTATTGTCATTACTTAAAACACAACATTGTATGAAGACAAGCCAAGCTCCCGATGCATATAAGCATGGCACATACGTTCTACATGCACCCTGCAGGCTCTGTGCAGCTGGAAATAGCTGATTTTTAACGCTGTTTCGTGCGAAGTAATTCGGGAAGAACAAATTTTGTCGGAAAATTCGTGCGAACGTGACCGAATATCGAATTTTTTAGATATGCGCCCATCTCTAGAATTCCTTAAATCATATGTAGTAGTGCGGTTATTTTGGTTGTAGCAAGTGGGGGCGATAGAAGGGCGCCCTAAAGGTTATCACTGTCTATGGGGAAATATTCTAGTACTGTGATTGGTTGGAAGGAAGAGGGGCTCGTCCTGCTTAGCCAATCAGCGGGTGAGCTACTCATTGAATTCATTTTTATTTGTTTATTTTCGTTACATCCATATTATTGTTCATTTTATATACACATCGATACAACTTCTTGAGTCTTATCATTTTATTTCTGCCATGTACAGTTTTATTACAGCTTACATTAGAAAACCCATAAGAGCGTCGCTCGCTCTCCCAAATAATCGCGCCTCTTTTAACTTAGCCAGTCACAAACAGAGCTCTCTCTGCATTTCTTTTCCATTGAACTCCTATGAGATAAGTAGACTTCAGCCGGTTGATTGGCTAAGCAGGACGAGCCCCTCTTCCCCCCAACCAATCACAGTACTAAAATATTTCCCATAGACAGTAATAATTTTAGGGTCCTTTATCGCGCCTTTTGCCCCACCAAAAAGACAATTTATTTTATTGGGGGATTCATATCTCCCGCCTGGTCCCCCCCCATATTTTTCCTTTCCCCCTTCTATGAGAAATTATTTAATATTTTTACATTCCCCCGGAATTTACATAGACTAAAATGGAAAAAGTAGCCCCCCCTTGTTGGCCGGGATGCCAAGCCCCGCTGTCCCAATAGTTTTTTCATTTTTTTTTTTTTTTCGTAAAAGATTTTTATTTAAAAAGTTTCAATAGGGATTAAAATCACAAAAAACCCTAAAAGAACAAAGGATACGTGTTAATGAACGAAAAGTAAAGAGCAAGATACGTAAGGGGGCCCCTTTTTTGATTTTTTTTTGTATTTTGAACTGTCCCCCCTTTTCATTTGTTGGTCAATACTATCCATAGGTTATAATTTCACTGTGTTATTTGATTGGCTGGTTTTGCCACCCAAGAGAAGCGCTTACAAATTTGAATTTTTGATTTCCGGCAAATTTTTAAAAATTCCCAATTCCCGATGTACGCGGTGACGGGACAAACCATTGTTAGTGATTTGATTGTGTATGTTTTTAGAAAGGTTTTGCTCATTTTAATAATTTTTACACCTATAAAAAACGATTTTTTGAATTATCCTGTCTATGGAGGAGGAGGGTGGATTATTTCTTTTCGATCTTTTAGGATTTTTCCCCTTTTTTTAAATTTAAAACTTTTTTCAAAACATTTAATGTTTTTTGACAACTTTGATATTTTTTTTTTAATGAAAAAATTTTTTAACAACCGTTTTTTTATTGTATGTTTAAAAGTCGACCTAGAGAATTTTGCCCTTCCATTCGTTCTGCTTCACTTTGCCTCCTTACCGGGCCCGGTAACCCCATTCAACGAGGTCGCCCCCAACTAAAGGCGCCCACTTTGCGTCCGGCATTCATAGTGCTCGGGGTATTTAAATTGGGGCGTCCGCCCCAGAACCACACCCCGGGCCCCTTGCACCCCCTTATGTTAGGGGCCCCCCGAAAGGGGAAGGTTTGGTTAACAGTGGATTCATGGTGAGGCGAGGTTACTCCAAAAACGGGCGCAATCCCCAAAATACATGTCGCCTTAAAGTTTTTATGGGGATAATTTAAAATTTTAAATTTTTG
>JAODAL010065645.1:0-18137 GCA_025379985.1 Phyllomedusa bahiana
GGATAGTCACAAAAAAGGTTACCATATTTAAGGTCATTCAAAAAAATATGCCAAATTTACAATAGTTGAAATTTAAATTTCAAGGGCAGTTAAGACCATAGTAACCTAATCTTTTTCTTCTTTTTTTTTTCTTTTCCCGAAGTTCTTTCTCGTACACTGACCTATCCAAACCATTTGATATTTTTTCTCTGTTGTACCCCTTTTTCAACAAATCTCTCTACAAACCCATATGTTTCTTATAGTCAAATCAGTTAAACAATGCGTCTCAATCGCATAAACGTCCTTTCGGATAGCACCAGCACTTTGGGGGGGCATGTTCCCCTTTTGTTGTGTAAAGATTTTTCGTCTATTTCTTTTAGGGTTAAAGAGAGTTTTTAAAATTGCCCCCTCTTTAATAGACACCAAGCGTCAAGTAACTTACACAATGACAATCTTTATAAGGAAAATTCAATCAAGGGGTGAATGGAATTATAATCTGATGAAGTCTTAATTTCACATTCTGTACCACCCCAAAGAAAACACTCGTCACGTAGGGGACCCCAAAGTTTGATGTTTTTGCTCCACGACGGGACGACTGCCATCTCGAAGGATTCCAAATAATTTTGGCCAGGCTGGGGGCCACCGGGACCCCATGGCAACTCCCTTGGCGCTCCCAAATTAAAAATTCCGGGCCCAAATCAAAGTAGTTCTTAGTCAATTTTTATATCCCATTAAAGCAGAAAGAAATCATTCTGTTGAAAGCCGGATCATTGCAAAAATTTTTGTCTAATAGCTTGATCCATCCCATGTGAGATGTTGTGACAAACTTTTAACATCGAGAGTGCAAGGAAGTGACATCACCACACAGCACCCCGAGTTCTGTAAAAACTAAATTTGTATTTTGGGGCAGTGTGGAATTTTTTGACTGTTCCTGAAGAAGCCCAAAAAAGGGGGCAAGGGTTTTAAACACCAGCCCCCCCCTGACACTATTGGTCTCAGGGGGGTTGATGAGTTTTATGTATTTTGGGAACGGGGTAAAGTAGAGGTACTCGGGGTGGTAAACCCTTTCTATATGGCTTGTTTTTTTTATCAATTGTCCCTATGTGCTCCGCTTCATTTACACCTATCTATCATATCTTGATCTGAGATGTAGGTCCAACTATTCTCTCAATACTTTAGAATCCCCTAATTGGTTTGGGACCTCATCAATATATTTAACTTTATCAAATTTCGACAGTTTTCCCCCCCTTGTCAGCTTTTTCACTATAAGTCTTCATCTTTTTTTAGATCTAATAAGCTTCCTTTTAATTTTTGAAAAGTTATTATTTGAAGTTTTTCAGCTGACCGCCATTTTTTATAACCTCATTGTACACTAAATTTTTTTAAAAGTTTCTAAAGACCATTGAAATCCCGGGTCAAATTTTTTTTCTTTTCAATTTTTTTAAAGGATTTTTGTTGGTCCACTCCATTGCCATAATCATTTTTAAATCTGATTTGCACAGAACCCATATAGGTCCGTCTCAAAAAACAAACAAGGAACCTGTTGGGAGGAACAAATTAAAATCCTTATTAATAAAAATGGCTTGAGCTTAGTCAATTGTTTTTGAAAAAATATTGACAACCAAGTCATTTAAATTCTTCTCTTTGCATTCCTTTGCCTTTTTTCTTCACCTCTGTGGGGTCTTTTGATTGTTCCCCGCCGTTGTCCGGATCCGCCCCTCTTTAAAAAAAGGTTTTTGTTTGGATTTTTCTTCTTTATAGATCTAATTCTTTTTTTTCTGCTATTAAATCCGTTTCTGATGATGTTCCTTTGATACATCCATCAATAGTATTTTCGCCAATTCTTCTCTCATTTACAGTATATATTTTTTTCTGCGCGTAATCTCTCGTATACCCTCAAATTTCTTGTTTTTTAATTGACATATCTGTCTCTCTTTCTCAAGATTTGTTTTTATTTGTTGTTGAATCTCATCATATAATTCCTTCTTTGTTTCCTTTAATTCTTTTTCAACATCAGTAATCTCATTACGTATCAGAAGGAACATCATCAGAAACAGACTCTAATAGTCAGAAACAAATGCAATTACGATCCATGAAGAAGAAAAATCCAAACACACAACCTTTTTTAAAAGATGGGACGGATCCCGAGACAACGAGCGGGGAACAAAGTGCCTCTACTTTACCTAGTTCCCAAGATACATAAATCCCTAGTCAACCCCCCATGCAGACCAATAGTGTCAGGGGTTGGCTCGGTGTTTCAACCCATTGCCCCCTTTTCGTTGATGGCTTCTTACAGGATATAGTCAAAAAATTACCACACTGCCTCAAAGATACAAGTCAGTTTCTTACAGAACTCGAGGGTGCTGATGTGAGTGATGTCACTTACCTCTGCACTCTCGATGTTAAAAGTTTGTACACTAACATCTCACATTGCGTTTCTGCTTGAACTGCTGGATATAATATTGACTAAAAACATTTTAGTTTTTGGCCAGGAATATACTGGCAGGCCAGGGGGTTGCCCTGGGCCGCCGGGGCCCCTAGCCTGGCCAATATCAAATGGGAAACCCTCGAGACTGAGCACTTCCACATCGGGAGCCTAAAATCAAACTTTGCTCCGCAAAGGGCGACGACGGTCAGCATATAACACAACAACAGCTCACCTGTGACTCCGTTAGCGAGCTGTCGGTTCAGGGTGCCACCCCTCAGTCCAAATCCAAACATGCAGGAAAACGAACCGGCTTCAGCTCTCGGCTGTAGATGTATCGAGGAAAAAAGATTCTATATGCAGGTGCAGACCGGGCATGATTAAAAAATCATAAATTTATTTCTATCTTCTTTAAAATCCAAACATCACACAATGTACAAGAGACCCTTCACCTCTAGTAGTTCAAGCTGAATGGAGACAAACTGCCGACGCATGTCGGGTCACGTGACCCTTACCATGGCTGTTTTGCATATGTTGTCTCTCCATTAATGGGACCTTTAAAACCCTACAATAGGTGCCAATTAATTAAAAGACATTCCATTTACAATATATTAAAACACATATATTTGTTTTCCTCCATATGTGCCACTCTCTTCTACGACTATTAAGAGTATTAATAATGATGTTGGATGTCCTGACGATTTTAACCCCCTTGGGACCCTAGTATCGAGGTGGAATATCCACGTGGCCCTCCCTGGCTAGAGTTTCCTGTGTAGATCACCTCCTCGTATTGCCCTATGTACCTGTTCAATACCTATCACGTAGAGTTTTTCAGATCTCCTCCATGCATTTCAGAGAAGTGTTTAGAAACTGCTGTGGTTTTAAATTGTTCTTGTTTGTCCGTATCGGACATATGTCTCCTGATACGGACTTTAAGGGGGCCAGTAGTGCAACCAACATATTGCACTTTACAACTTTCGCAACCTATAAAATAAATCACGAACTTCGTGTTGAAATTTAAAATAAAACTTTTAATGGAAAAAGTTTTTTATTGTTGGAATAAGATGTAAATGTCATGTTTTTCTTTAAAATGTTTTCACATTTTGCATATTTTATGGCCACATCCCTGAAAACCCTTTTTAAATCTAACCATGTACTTGACTTGGGTATTTTTAAACCTCAAACAAACTGGGTGACACTCGTGAGCCTATCGTATGGGCTTTTTTAGAACAAATCTGATGTTGTGATGCAGCATTTTTAATTTGATTTGTTAAATATAAAATTGGTAAGTTGTCTTAATAATATCTACTATTTGGCGATATTGACTACTGGGAATTTGTTGAGAACGTTATAAATTTTGATTTTTTATTCATCCTTTCTCTGTTTTTTAACAAAATAATTAATTTCTTTCTATTTTACTCACTTTACAAATTGCTTTATCTAAAAGCTGTTGTGAAAACCCTCTCTCTCTGAGACTGTCACAGATATTTTTTTGTTGTATAGCGAACTCTGCGTCTGTGCTTCTATTCCTTTTTGCTCTAATGAGCTCACCTATTGGCATGTTTATAACAACGTGTGGAGGATGACAAGAATTTGCTCTAAGGATTGTGTTTCTATGCATGGGCTTCCTGTATGGTTTAACACAAATTTTACCATCTTCTTCACCCACCAACGTGACATCCAAATAATTCAGGGACTTTTTTTGATGTTCAAATGTAAATTTTAGACCCATATGGTTATCATTGATATACATGATGAAATCCTTCACTCGATTCTCATCCCCCAACCAGATGAAAATCAAGTCGTCTATGTATCTTGAGTACCATTTGATGCAACTGGCAAACGGCTGTTGTGGGTTAAATAGAAATTTCTCTCCCAAGAGAACATATAAATATTAGCTAAGGAGGGTGAGAAGCGAGCTCCCATAGATGCCCCTGAGATTTGAAAATATATTTTGTCAAACAAAAAAAAAAATGATTCGCTAATAAATTTTCGACTGCCAATACTATGAACGTTTGTTTCTCCTTAGCGTAGTTGCTAAATCTAAAAAGAAAGTCTTGTAAAACTGGGAGGGCCTGGCTGTGTGGGATGCTGGGGTATAGTGCCACCACATCGCATGACAACCAGGACCCCCCAGTTGGTCAGGAACATGACTCCAAGGTATACACCAACTGTTTGGTATCTCGGAGAAAGCCGGGCAGACTCATGACCAGGGGTTGCAACTGCACATCGATGAACCTCATTCCTCCAACCTTGATTGGAGACCAAGAAGATCTGCAGCTAATGTGGAAGAACGCATTAATCCCTCCAACCCGGAGTTACAACACAGTCTGAACAGACCCCCAAAAAACGGAAGAGGAGGAGGGCGGGGTACAAACACCAGAGGAAGATGCTGGGGAGAGACTCGAAAAATAAGAAATTATTATCATCGATTGTGAACCTCTCTAGTCAAATAATATCTGAGGAAACACTAGCAGTATTGGATAAAGGTTTAGGGTTTTCCCCCACCACTAATTTTGATGTATACCAAACCTTATTGGATGTGAACCGATTAGTAAGACAGATTACTGTCAAAAATCATTTTTCTAAATTTACATCCAATGAAGTTCAAGGTGATACACATGTAGAAGCTGAAGGGAGTACAGAAATTTTTTTTGAGGAAGCTGTACCAGAATCTAAGGAATTGGTCAGTACCACTAGTCTGAGACAACTTGAGTGTGAGTCAACCCCCATACCGGAGAATGTATTGTTAGATTCCTTTTCAGTACGTAATGAATATTTCTATTCTATTCATTCTAGACTAAGTACGATGGAAATTTTTCAGGATAGAATTGAGGAGGATCTATTAGATCTACATCATAAGATTTGTAGTAACCAACATTTAAAAAGGGAAATGAATTTGAGTATGCAAGAACATAAAGCCCTTAAAGATCTACAGAAGAATGATAGATTGATAATAAAACAAGCAGACAAAGGGGGTAGTGTTGTGCTGCTAGATAAGGATTTGTACCAACGAGAACTAAATCTTCTCTTGGCAGACACATCTAAATATAGACAAGTGCAGTATGATCCAACTGTTACTAGTAAACAACACCTTAGTTACGTGTTGGACCAGGGAGTGAAGATGGGTGTTCTCACAAGACATTTAGCGGAAAAAATGAATATAGTGAATCCTATAATGCCCATCTTCCATGCACTACCGAAGGTGCATAAGAGGGTTTTTCCGCCGCCCTTTCGGCCCATTGTCTCGGGTATTGGATCTCTCAATGAACACCTGGGACGATGGGTCGATGTTCAGTTGCAACCCCTGGTCATAGGTCTGCCCGGCTTTCTCCAAACAGTTGGTATATACCTTGGAGTCATGTTCCTGGCCAACTGGGGGGTCCTGGTTGTCATGCGATGTGGTGGCACTATACCCCAGCATCCCACACAGCCAGGCCCTCCCAGTTTTACAAGACTTTCTTTTCAGATTTAGCAACTACGCTAAGGAGAAACAAACGTTCATAGTATTGTCAGTAGAATATTTATTGGCTAATAATTTTTTCCTGTTTGACAAGAAATATTATTACCAAATCTCAGGAGCATCTATGGGAGCTCGCTTCTCACCCTCCCTAGCCAATATCTATATGTTTTCTTGGGAAGAGAAATTTTTATTTAACCCACAACAGCCGTTTGCCAGTTGCATCAAATGGTACGCAAGATATATAGACGACCTGATTTTGATCTGGTTAGGGGATGAAAATAGAGTGAAGGATTTCATTATGTATATCAATGATAACCGCATAGGTCTAAAATTCACATTTGAACATCAAAAAAAAGTCACTGAATTATTTGGATGTTACGTTGATGGGTGGAGAAGACGGTACAATCCGTGTTAAACCATATAGGAAGCCTATGCATAGAAATACAATCCTCAGAGCAAATTCTTGTCACCCTTCACACCTAGTGAAAAATATGCCAATAGGGGAGCTTATTAGAGCAAAAAGGAATAGCAGTACAGAAGCAGAGTTCGTTATACAGCAAAAAAATATCTGTGATAATCTCAGAGAGAGGATTTTCACTACATCTTTTATATAAATCATTTTGTAAAGTGATAATAATACAAAGTAATCAATTAATATTTAAAAAACAGATAAATGATGAGATAAAAAATAAAAGTATAACGTTCTCAACGAATTACAGTAGTCAATATCGCCAAATAGTAGATATTATTAAGACACACTTACCAATCTTATATGTTAACAAATCGATTAAACAAATGCTGCATCACAACATCAGATTTGTCTCTAGAAAAGCCCCTACGATAGGCTCACGAGTGTCACCCAGTTTGTTTGAGGATAAAATACCCAAGTCAAGTACATGGTTAGACTTAAAGGGTTTTCATGGATGTGGCCATAAAATATGCAAAATGTGTAAACATGTTAAGAAAACTATGACATTTACATCTTATTCCAACAATAAAACTTTTTCCATTAAAAGTTTTATTAATTGCAACACGAAGTTCGTGATTTATTTGATAGGTTGCGAAAGTTGTAAAGTGCAATATGTTGGATGCACTACTGGCCCCCTTAAAGTCCGTATCAGGAGACATATGTCCGATACGGACAAACAAGAACAATTTAAAACCTCAGCAGTTTCTAAACACTTCTCTGAAATGCATGGAGGAGACCTGAAAACACTTACCGTGATAGGTATAGAACAGGTACATAGGTCAATACGAGGAGGTGATCTACACAGGAAACTCCTAGCCAGAGAGGCCTGGTGGATCTTCCACCTCGACACCAGGGTCCCAAGAGGATTAAACATTCGTCAGGACTTCCAATATCATTATTAATACTCTTAATAGTCATAAAAGAGAGTGGCACATATGGAGGAATCAAATATATGTGTTTTAATATATTGTAAATGGACATGTCTTTTTAATTAATTGGCACCTATTGTAGGTTTCAAAGGTCCTATATAATGGAGAGGCAACATATGCAAAATAGCCATGAGTAAGGGTCACGTGACCCGAAACGCGTCGGCAGTTTGTCTCCATTCAGCTTGAACCACTAGAGGTGAAGGGTCTCTTGTACATTGTCTGATGTTTGGATTTTAAAGAAGATATAAATAAATTTGCTATGATTTTTTAATCAAGCCCGGTCTGCACCTGCATATAGAATCTTTTTTCCTCGATACATCTACAGCCGATAGCTGAAGCCGGTTCGTTCTCCTGCATTCTATGGGGTGGTACAGAATGTGAACTTGAAGACTTCGTCAGCTCTATCAATTCAATTCACCCATTGATTGAATTTTACCTTACTAAAGATTGTCATTGTGTAAGTTACTTAGACGTCTTGGTGTCTATTAAAGATGGTCAATTAAATACTACTCTATACCATAAAGAAATAGACCGAAATAGTCTATTACACAACAAAAGCCAACATGCCCCAAATGTGCTAGGTGCTATCCCGAAGGGACAGTTTATGCAATTGAGACGCATATGTTCAACTGATTTAGACTATAACGAAAACATGATGGGTTTTGTTAGAGAGATTTGTTGAAAGGGGCTACAACAGAGAACAAATACTCAAAATCGGTCTAGAGATAGGTCAGTGTACGAGACAAGAACTTAGGGTTAAAAGAACAAAAAAAGAAGACCAAAGATTAGGTTACTCGATGGTCTATAACTGCCATTCGAAATTAATTACAACTATACGTAAGTATTGGCATATTTTACAGAATGACCTTAAATATGGTAACCTTTTTCGTGACTATCCTAAGTTTATCTATCAAAAAGGGAAGACCATAGGCAACCATATAGTGCACTCAGACATACAAATAAAGAAAAAATCACGTCAAACATTTTTAGACACACAGAAAAAGGGCACGTTTCCTTGTTTATCATGCCAGAACTGCAATGCGATAATTCGAGGTCCTAGTGTGGTACATCCCACACTGGGACACCGAATTCCTATTCGCGATTTTTTCACATGCAACACAAAGAATGTGATCTATTGCCTGAGATGCCCATGTGGCAAATGTTATGTTGGCCAAACCACTAGATTGGTCAGAATAAGATTGAATGAACATAAGTCCCAGATCCGTCTATATGGATCTAGAATAGATGAACACCTAGCAAAAAAGGAAAGTAACAAGGATAAGGCCCCCAAATTCATGGAATCTACGGTCGCTAGACACTTCCATGAAAATAGACACCAATTTTCTGATTTAAAATGGTGCATATTGGAGGAAATAGATGGTAATGACCAAGAACAGATAACATTACGTCTATTACAACGAGAAATTTTTTGGATACGTAGGCTAGACACATTATCTCCTAGGGGCCTCAATGAGGACTGCCATTGGAATGTTTTCCTATAAAAATATGTTTGGCGTTTTTCTTGTGCTGTCCTATGTTATTTGTGGAGATTAGGAAAATTTATAGATTTTGGTAAAGCCACTATGAAACGGATATAAAATTTAAGTTATGATAAAAGTAAACTTAATGCTTCTCCAATCCTATACCCACAAATTAAGGTTCTATTAAACTAACTATGAGAACAATAATGTTGTTTTTAGATAATGTCTTCCCAATTTGGGGTGATTTTTAATGTTTTGTATGTAATTCTAGATTATTAGAGACATGTATGAATAGAGCTTACCTGGAACCTGTTGTACGCTTGAGAAAGGGGGCGTGCTTTCCCCCGAAACGTCGCGTCACAGGCAATAGACGTCACAGTCAGCTGTAGGGCGCATCACAGCATACAGTCCAGCCCACACGAATGCACGTGAAGTCGGCGTCTATGCCAGTCGCTGGATACCATAAAGGACTGAGGATTACAGGTTTCCCGTTTAAAATCTTGGGATATTTAATAGTTTGTCATATATTGTATTGATCTCATTACATGATCGCTTATTAAAGAAGAAGTTTATAATACGTTGATGGAATGATTGAAAGTATGTTGGCGGCATTGCGATATCTGTTCATGTAGTATTTAGCAGGTGGGGTCCTGCTTATGCCGTAACAACCTGTAACCAAAAGGTGCCAAAATATATTGCATTTGAGAAGCTGTAATTACCATCTGTAATAGACTAAAATACTAAATTCCTTTGAATGGCTAACTGAAAAGATGACCGTTATGTTTTGAGATGTCAGTTATCACCCCGCCAGCTGTGCTAAGTGTGTGTTTCGAGATCACGCTGGCTGCTGGGCAGGATAAAACTTCTATGGCGTGTCAAGCAAGTTCAGGCCATTCATCCAGTTTGGACACCCAGAAGTTGGATGGGTCCAGGCGAAGTCCAAAAACATCGATGTGGAGCTGCAGGTAGTCATAGACCATGGTCTTAAGGCGGTCTATGTGTGTCTGAATGCTGTCCTGCATTGCAGGCATTGGTGAGGTGGTAAAAAACGATTGACTAATGACACCCAGTAGGGTTCTGCCACACTGTCTGCTGCTGAGGCTACATGCAGTTCTACTGCTGCCACATTGCTGATGTTGTTCCACCGAGTCATTGGAATGGGAAGAAGATGCAAAATATGTCTTGAGTTGGTCAGTGAACACTGTCTCAAAATCCTGCACTCTACTGTCAATTTCTGTGGGTGGAAGGAAATTACTTACTTTTGTCTTGTAACGTGGATCAGGGAGGGTGGCCACCCAGTAATTGCTGTTCATTTTGATTGCCTTTATGTGTGGATCATGTTGCAGGTAATGTAGCATCCAAGCACTCATGTGTAAGTTGCTGCCGTTATCTCCCAAGCCTCGGGATTGAGAGGCACTAACGGGATCTTCCTCTTCTTCCTCCTCTCCTCCTGAAATCTGTCCCAACCTCTTACCACTGAAGGGTAATCAGTACTGGTGGTGTCCACCTCTGCCTCTTCATCCTCCTCCGCTTCCTCATCCTGACTGTCACCAGAGCCCTAGCTAGCTTCATGCGCTCTACACTATGAGCTGAACTGCCATCCTGCACCCACCCTCGACCTCAAAACACAGCCTAAAGAAGACCGATACAATTGCGAAAAACACTCCCACTCTATCCCTCCACCTGATCTCTCTATCACTGTCAATGGCTACACTCTCTCAACGGCTCCACAAGCCCGCGCCCTTGGGATAACCTTTGACTCCAATCTGTCCTTCAAACCACACATCCAAACCCTTGCCTCTGCCTGCCGCCTCCACCTGAAAAATATCTCCCGAATCCGCTCATTCCTTAACTTTGATAGCACATAAATGCTTGTCCATGCCCTCATCATTTCCCGCCTAGACTATTGCAACATCCTTCTCTGTGGCCTCCCGTCTAGCACCCTCGCTTGCCTCCAAACCATCCTTAACTCTGCCGCCCCTCTGATTCACCTCTCTCCTCGATATTCCTCTGCCCCTCCCCTCTGCCAATCCTTGCACTGGCTACTCATTGCCCAGTGAATCCAGTTCAAGTTAGTAACCTTGACAAGGTTCTCTATAACCTCTCCTCTCCATACATCTCTGCCTTAATCTCTAGGTACCTCACTTCACGCAGTCTCCGCTCCTCACAGGACCTTCTCGGCTCTCCTCTGATCAGCTCTTCGCATAATCGTCTCCAAGACTTCTCCCGTGCTTCCCCCACTGCCCCAACACATAAGACTCTCCCCGACTCTCACTAGCCTCAAAAGCAACCTGAAAACCCATCTCTTCAGGATTGCCTATATCCAACATTAACCACGTTGCACTACTCCATCCCACAAACATGTCTGCCCCTCACCTTCTGTCTCTTCCCTCCTTCCCTGTAGACTTTAAGCCCTCATGGGCAAGGCCCTCTCTCCATCTGTACCAGTTGTTAGTTACTTATAGTCACCTTGTACTTGTTTGACCAATGTCATTTATGTAACCACCTTGAATGAACAGTGCTCTGGGACTAAGGGCGCTCTAAAATAAAAAATAAGTCGGCCTTCTACATCCTCCGGCGAGTAAGGCTCTGTGTCCACTTCCGTCACTACTGGGACCTGCTGCCGCAGAGTGCCTAACACTTGTTTCATTAAAAATATAACCAGAACGGTCCTGCTGACAAGGGCATCGTGCCAACTGACCATTTTGGTGCGAACGCCGGAAATGTGAGCTAAGACCTCGAGTCTTTCTCAGCAGACAGTCAAGACCTGGGTAACGCTTGAGAAATTTCTGCACACCATGACGTGTGTATGGCAAGGTATGTGCGCAAGTCTACCGATCTTAAGGGCAGCAAGGAGATTGCTCCCGTTGTCACACATGACCTTGCCTGGCGCCAGGTTCTTAGCACCCAGCCACTGGTCGGTCTCAGTACGCAGAGCAGTCCACATCTCTTGACCTGTGTGTTGATGGTCTCCAAGACAAATTAATTTGAGACCAGCCAAGTTTTCTTGGCATGTGATGCTACCCGTCGAGGTTGGGGATTTGGAATCTGCACCATCCCAGCAGTGTTGAAGAGTGTCATTCCAGACCCATCATCAGAGGCACTGTCATCCACCAAACTCCCCCAGTGACCAGTCAGTGAGATGTAACGCCCTTGACCATGCTTACTAATCCATGTATCTGTAGTGAGATGGAATTTGGTAGACACAGATGCAGCCAACTCGCTGGAGATCTTTTCTGCAACGTGGTGGGGCAGGGACAGCTTTTCTGGCAAAGAAATGCTTGCTCGGCACCTGATATTGGGGGCATGCCAGGGCTATGACGTGGTGGAACCCATCTGTGTCCACCAGGCGGAAAGGCAAAATTTCCAAGGCCAACAGCCAGGCAATGCCGATATTCAGGCTTTTAGCTTTGGGATGGTTGGGATAAAAGCGTTTCTCATGCTCCCACACCTGGTACACAGAAGGCTGGCTGCTGTATGGCGTCTAATGTAGTGGAACCGGAACCTGGCTGTTTCCCATTGCCATGTTCTTGCTGCCACCATTGGTACTGCCACCTAATGTAGTGAAACCGGAAACTAGCTGTTCCCCACTGCTATGTTCTCGCTGCCACCAATGGTACTGCCGCATAATGTAGTGGAACCGAAATCTCGCTGTTCCCCACTGGAGCCTCGCTGTTCCCCACTGCCATGTTCTTGATGCCACCAATGGTACTGCCGATTAATTTATTGGAACCAGAACCTGGCTGTTCCCCATTGCCATGTTCTCGCTGCCACCAATGGTACTGCCGCCTAAACTAGTGGAACCAGAACCTTGCTGTTCCCCCTTGCCATGTTGTCGCTGCCACCAAGTGTACTGCTGCCTAATGTAGTGGAACCAGAACCTGGCTGTTCCCCATTGCCATGTTCTCACTGCCACCAATAGTACTGCCACCAAATGTAATGGAACCGGAACCTCGCTGTTCCCCACTGCCATGTTCTCGCTGCCACCAATGGTAGTGCCACCTAATGTAGTGGAACCGGAACCTTGCTGTTCTCCATTGCCATGTTCTCATTGCCACCATTGGTACTGCCGCCTAATGTAGTGAAACCGGAACCTAGCTGTTCCCCACTGCTATGTTCTGGCTGCCACCAATGGTACTGCCGCATAATGTAGTGGAACCGAAATCTCGCTGTTCCCCACTGGAACCTCGCTGTTCCCCACTGCCATGTTCTTGATGCCACCAATGGTACTGCCGATTAATTTATTGGAACCAGAACCTGGCTGTTCCCCATTGCCATGTTCTCGCTGCCACCAATTGTACTGCTGCCTATTGTAGGGGAAACCCGGGAACCTTGCTGTTCTCCATTGCCATGTTCTCTTTTGCCACCAATGGTACTGCCGTCTAATCTTGTCCCAGCCTGCAGAGGCGTAACTTGAAGTTCTTGGGCCCTGGTGCAAAAAGTGATAGGGGCTCCTGCCAGTTACCACGTTCCATTTCCAATACCGGTGTCTTCTTATGTGTCCAAGGGGCCCTGTAGCAGCTGCTACCACTGCAACTCCTATAGCTACGCTGTCCTCATCTTTTCAGTTAACCATTAAAAGGGATGATTTAGTTTAGCCCCTCAATTTTTTTCTGTGACTCTTAGAGCCAAATTTTGTTCACTAAGTTGGTTCACGTATCCATTTTACTCTTATGGAAGGTAATTGCGGCTTCTCCTCACCCTTGTCGGTATAAAAATTAACCTTAACATCATCTCCCATTGACTTTAATGGGGTTTGAAATTCGAGTTCGACTCGAACTTCGAACGAACTTTTCAAAATTCGAGACTCGAACTTTTTACCGTTCGCTCATCTCTAATTATTACACATAACTTAAATTATGGACAATTATAGTTTGATATATTTGCCTGTGTGGATTGCATGGGTTGTTAGCACATTTGGAAATATATCTACTTAGAAAACGAGTGACGAGTTCAATACTTTTTCAGTTTAAGTTTGCATACTGACAAAGACATGAACAGTCTATAATTTTAAGGGTAAGTTAATTTTAACATTGAGAGATAGAATATCCATAATAAAATCCAGAAAATAACCATTGTATAAATTATATAAATTTATTTGCATTTTGCAGGAGAAATATGTATTTGAACCCTCCGCCAAACAAGGCTTAATACTTGGTGACAAAACCCTTGTTGGCAAGTACAGCAGTCAGACATTTTTTGTAGTTTATGATGAGGTTTGCGCACATGTCAGGAGGAATTTGTTCCACTTCTCTTTGCAGGGTCATCTCTAAATCCTTAAAGATACCATCACAAGTTTTTTTACATTTGTTTTTAAAAAGCAAAAATAAAAAAATGCATTTTTAAAAATATGTCATTAACAAAGTGCAACCCAAACTGAAAAAAATGCCTCTTTGGATCATGTGATACATATGCTAATGAGCTGACTCCAGCTCGAAGTTGCCGCCAGGCTCTCACAGATAAAGTCCAGCATCCTTCGCTTTGATGCTATGCAGTGTGAGTTATCCCGAGATTTCAGATAAAGCACGCTCCACAGTTAAGAGAGAGCCTACAATTCTTAGTAGCTCTGCACACTGCGTCCCTTCATTGAAGCTCGGCACCGCACAGCTGATCTGTGTACCAGGGGCTACCTGTGCCCAGTGTCCAAAAGGGGGGTTAAATTTTACGGCGTGTATTTGATTCTCCCTTTTTTTTACACTTATGGGGAGGGAAATATTGGGATAATGTTACAGGGCAAACTTTATATGGGGAAGGGGCGCAGCATTAGTTAAACACCCAAAGGATCTTTTCAGCCCAAAGGATAAACCCCTGCTGCCCCGAAGGATTTCCCAACTTGTGTGAGTCTTGCCCTTTAAAATATAAAAAAGGGCAGTTTTAGAGATACACTTTTGTGAATCTGGTTGTAAAATTTATAAAATTTTGTAAGCCAAAAAAGGGCCCTTTTTGTGCAGCAGAAATTAACTCCCTTTCCCGTCTGTCAAAAAATGTATGTCACCCCGCATGGCCCTGGGCTATGGCCCACAAACCCGGGTTGGTTCCAAAGAAAATAAAAATTTACCCTTAAAAATTGCCAGGTTCTCCCTTTTTTGGTGTTCTTTGCCCCAAAAAAAAGGGAAAAGATATTGGTTTTCCCGTATATTACAGCTAATTTCGATTATTGTACTGGGATTTAATATATTTTTTGGAAAAAAGATTTGTGTAAATTTATACAAATTTTTTTTTAAGGTTTTATAGTAAAATTAAATGTAAAAGTATTTTTTAAAAGAACTCTGTTGTGTTAAAGTATGTAAATTTGGTATACAAGGCAAAATTGTGTTAACCCTTTTATTATTAAAACTAATATATTTACAAAAAAAATGTATATATTTTTATATTTTATTATATTTTATAATATAATTATATAAATATTAATATATATTATTTTTATATAAAATTTTTATATAAAATTTATATATATAAAAAAGCAGGGAAAAAAGCAGCACTTTCCTTTTTTTTAAACCCCTCATAGAAAAAATTTTTTGCGGTGGGGGCCCGCACGACCCTTTTCCCATATAAAAAAAGCCAATTTGATATAAAAAAAATCCCAAAAAAAAATCCCCCGGAAATCCAAAAAAATTAAAAAAAAATAGATAGTTTATTCCCCAAGTTCGCTCCCTTTCCCGGAGGCCCTTTTAAAAAAACTCCCGGGAGGGGGGTGAAACGGGTTTCTCTGTTTAACATTTGGGTTTAATAAATTTTTTCTATTTTCTTTGAGTCTTTTTTGGAAAAGGGGCCCCTGGGGTTTTTTTTTTGGGTTTTTTATAATATTTTTGTTTTATAATATATTTTTTTTATTATTATAATTAAAAATAATATTTATTTCAGGTTATGTAAAGTATTTATTTTAATTTTACATTAAAAATTTAAATTTTAAAATTGTATTTTATTTTTATGCAAAAGGTATGGAGGGTTTTAAAAACTGGTTTTTTAAATGTGTATTTAAGCCTTTTTGGTTTCTGGGCTGTTTACCCGGGGAGAAAAAAAGTTTGTAATTTTTTATGCTTCTAAAAACAAAAATTTTTTTAAATTTATATGATTGTATGTTTCCTTTGTATGTCTCTTTAAAGGGAGCTTTTTTATTTTAAAACCCCTATTCTGCTCTGCAGTGATAAATGAGGGGGAGTAGTGACCCCCTATAAAAAATTATTTCAAAGGACAATTCAATTTGTCATGCTGGCACTTAGGCTATGTCTACCAGCACAGGAATACCGTGGATTTTTTTGGTTTCAGTAAATTTTTAACTTTCCCAAAAATTTGACGGTAAAACTGTGCTGAATAGACAGCAATGAAAAAAACCCGGGGCTGTTTGTCTACACAGCAAATATTTTTTACCGCCACGGGTTAAAAAATTTGGGGGAATATGAAAATGTTTTCATTTTTCGCGGGGATTTGGGAGGATTGGGTGTCGGATTCCTGTACATTCAAATTTTACGGGCCATGGCAAAACTGAAAAAACGAGCAGGGGTTTTTGCGCAAAAAAAAAAAAAAAAACCCGCAGCCCAAAAACCCCTGTGCGGGGTGACATAGCCCCTTTTAGTTAATAGTTTGTTAAAAACCAAAAAAAAGAAAAGACGTCCTTTTGTTCAGCCATTTTGCTAAAGTGTTGATTTCCCGAAAAGGGAAAACCAAAAAAAACCAAAGGGTAGAAGCCCAAATTTTCCTCAATTTTTGGGAAAAAATTCCTTCCCCCCAAAAACCCCCCCGGCCAAACCGAAATTTTAAAACCCTTTTCAACCCAACCCCCCCTTGAAAAAAAAAATTTTTTTTTTTTTTTTGGGTTAAATATAAAATTGTTATAATTTTTTACATCTACCAAAAAAGTTTCCCCCCCCCTTCCCGAATCCGGGGCCCCTAATTTAAATTTTTTTATTTTTATTTCATCTTTGAAATGTATCAGACCCGAAAAATTTGGGGGAATTTTGGTTCGCCCACCCTTTGCCCAAAATTTTTCCCCCAAAAAACTGTTTTTGGTCGAATTAATTGGGGGCAAATAAACCTTTTTAAAAAAAAGCCTTTTTGGCTGCAAAGAGGCCCGTAGGGGTTTTTAGAACCATTGTGCAAAAGCTTAAATATGCAGGGGAGCTTGGTTTGGTTTTTTTATACAATGTTGGTTTTAGTTGACACCCCACTGACGCCCCCGCTTTAGAATCGCTTCACTCTAAAATTCTTTGGGCACTTTTAGGGGGGAAAAATGACCAAAAAACTGAAGCAGGAATGCGCCCGTAAAGCATGGCAGCGCAGTGGGAAAAAAAAAAAGCTGGGGCTAAGATCTCAAAGCGTCAAGGCACGTGTGGTTTCTGGAGGCCACAGATCGCAGACAGTAAAGGGGGCATTTCGAGGGTCCTCCATGGGCCGAGCTTTAAACGCAAAAATTGACAGAACTGTTTGTTAAATGGTAATTTTAGAGCCCCCCCCCCAAGAGTGGAGGGGTGCGGAGTAATTTTGCGTTGGTCCTTGATTTTTTTCCTTTATCCGTCGGTCCTTTCACGGGCAATAATCCATCCCTATTGTAAGGCCCAAAAACAAACGGAGTTTTCCCAAAACAGGATGGGCAGTAAATGTGATATTTGCATGTTTCTGTGTTCTGATCCCCTCCTGTTTTGGTAGCAATCTGATTCCCTTCCATTCCCTTTGAAGGTGAAAGAAAGGGGAAAACAAAAGTGGCAACGTCATAGGTGGGGAGGTTGGAAAAAGCTTTGGAAACGAAAGGGGTTCCGTGAGACAGGGTCACTTGGCAGCAGCATGAGTAGGCCCCCCAGTGGCACAAAATTTTTAGATTCTGGGGTTGGCAGCAAACCTCAGGAGCCCACAAAGTGGCAAATGAAAGTGTGGAAAAAGAAAATCCAACGCAGCAGCATGAGGTCAGACGTGGCACAATGACAGGTGTGGAGGGGGGCCCCAAAAGTAGTAGGCCACGAGTGGCACAATGACAGAGGTGGAGGTCAAGGCCCGGGGCAAAAGCAGCGATGAGGTAGAGAGTGGGACAATGACACTTTTGGGGTGATGGCAGCAGCCACGCAGAGCATGAGGTCAGACGTGGCACAAATGACACAGTGTGGGGTCACTGCAGCAGCCCCAGCAGCAGTTATGAGGTCAGAAAAAGTGGCCAAGACATTCTGGAGGGGCAAAAAAACAGGAGTAGGCCACAGAGTGGCACAATGACAGAGTGTGGGGGTCCCCGGCTACTGAGGTAGCAGTGGCCCAAAGCATTCTGGAGGTGGCAAAAACAGGGTAGGTACAGAGTGGCAATGACTTGTGTGGGGTCACGGGGGAGCAACAGCGCAGCATGGGTCGACAGTGGAAAAATAAAAGAGTGGGAGGTACGCGGAGCAACAGCAGCGCATGAGGGGTT